>SJYC01062379.1:0-16798 GCA_006408675.1 Madoqua kirkii
CTCAAGGACATTCAGTGAGGAAAAATATGTATATATGGGGGAAAAAAAATATATATATATATCCATCTCTAGGAGCTATGATCAAAAAACTAAATATAATAGGAAAAAACCCCAAAAAACCAAGTTATATTTGCCAGTGGATTAACAAGCAAGTATGAGTGGTTGGAATTGTTGGGAATTTCTATACTGGTTCTCTATCATTAGTTTCCTTGCAGATAGCCAAGGACTGAATAAGAGGATAATAGTGGAAAGAAATGTGAAAGACCTATAGACAGTGGGAATTATTCTACTCATTCCATCTCAGGTCTCCTGTCCTTTGGCCTTGTCGCGACTTATCCAGGCATTCAGAACTGTAGGCCTGCCCAAGAAGGTCTTGGCACCAACTCAGAGACAAAAAAAAGATTTCTAGCATTAACTGATCATAGCACTTACTGTAGGCCTTTAACAAACATCATTTTCTTGAATCTTTAAAATAATCCAATGCAATAGTCAAACAGAGAGGCACAGAGGTGTAGACTAGAGAAAAGAAACTGAGACACAACGAAGAGAAAGAATAAGATTACACACAGCGTCAAAAGAAGAATGTAGACAATCCAAAGTGAGTCTCAGACAGAATTAAAATTACATTTTAAAGGGCAAATAAAACTGAACTGAGTATCATCTAAGTTCTTGACATTATACAAAGCACTGAGAATACAAAACAGGAAAAACAAAGTGGAGTGAAGTTGCTCAGTCGTGTCCGACTCTGCGACCCCATGGACTGTAGCCCATCTGGCTCCTCAGTCCACAGAATTTTCCAGGCAAGATTACTGGAGTGGGTTGCCATTTCCTTCTCCAGCAGATCTTCCCAACCCAGGGATCAAACCTGGGTCTCCCACATGGCAGGCAGGCAGACAGTTTACTGTCTGAGCCACCTGGGAGATCCAAAGCTTGCATAAAAAAGGTGGATCTGGACTTGAATTCCAGCTCCTTTAAAAACTAACTAATGACCTCAGGCACATTGCTTAACATCACATTCCCTAGAGTCAGATTCTTCATCTGTAAAACTGAGACAGCAATATCCCTACCAAAGTTTTTACTAGAATAAAAGCAAATAACATCCAATTAAAGGTGTCTGTTGTACATGTTGAATAAATTGTGGCTGATATCATATTTTTGATAGATTACTATGTTTAAAATGAGACAGAATGTTTTAAAATGGCAAAGATATCTGTCTACCTTATATAAATATCTGATTCACAAAGTTATCAAGCATAGGAAATGGATAGCAATCACTTCATTAATCTCTATTTCATTGATTTTCCTTGACCTTACGCAGGCAAAATATTAGATGCAGAAAACAGATTCTTACTTGGGCTTTTATAAATCTTTACTCTTACCAAGATTCTACATAAAGACATAGCCAAGTTCTTGAATTAATCATGAGAATAGAAGAATTCACAAGAAAGCAGAGTTCATTATTCAATACATTCTTTCTCTTTGGGATAAGTACCATATATATCAGCTATATCCGTGAAGACATCCATCTCATATAACTTTTAATAAAAATTGCCCATGACTGTGTATACCAGGAAAGAGGCCAAATGAAATGCAAAGATTGTTGTGCAATTTCTTGCATCAATGCACCAGAATCTTTTAGGAGCTAGAAACCAAATAGCAAAAAGCAGTTTCCTCCATCTAACAAGAATTCTTTTTTTCAGCTCCTTTAGCCTAGTTCAATATCAAAGAGATTAGGAGTTGAGATAGTCAAATACTGCCAAGACCCAAACTCTTATTAAAACCATCTCTCTCCATCCTTCCACCAGAGCAAATAAAAAATTGCATGCAAGTTATGTTCTAAACCACAAGTGTTCATCACAGTTTGAGCCACACATATGCACTTTGCACCGGGAGTGATGGCCAGTTTTACTAGAGTAGGCTTGACTCTCTTCCCTACAGAAACTTTGATTACAAAATATATAACTCAGAATTCCACACACAGCATCAGAGGGTATCTGACGATGCAGGGCACTTCCTATTTATTGAGTAATAGTTCCAAAAAAGTAAACTGATGGAGTCCAATCTCAATGAACTTCAAACAAATGGGTTTTAACTGAGAGGAAAAAAAAAAACCAACCTGAAGCTTAGGATAAAAAAAGTAGAAGACTAAATATATAACATAATAGCACCATAACTTCAGGAAATATTCCCTAAATACTTGTTAAATAGAAAGGAGACATTTACAAGGGAAAGGTAGTTTAAATGTAACTAACACTTTTTAAGGGCTACATTATTCTATTTAATTATCATAATAATTCCATGGAATGTGTATAAGAGACAGGTCCAACTCTTTGTGACTCCATGGACTAGATAGTCCACAAAGAGATGGACTATCTAGTCCATGGAATTCTGCAGGCCAGAGTACTGGAGTGGGTAGCTGTTCCCTTCTCCAGGGGATCTTCCTAACTTAGGGATTGAACCCAGGTCTCCCACACTGCAGATAGATTCTTTACCAGCTGAGCCACCAGGGAAGCCCAATGGAATAATTTTTGTTCATTTTTTTTCATAGAAAGGGAAAATTGAGGACAAAAACACTAAGTTTCCCAGTCCTACACAGATAAATTATTAGAGGCAAAACAGGGATTCTGATTTTTATAAAGTTTCACTTTATATAGATTTTACTTAAAGAAATGACCCTATTCTTGATTAAATCATAAGACTAGATAAATTAACAAATTAAATTCTATATTTTAATAGTCTTTTTTCTTTTTGTGGCATTTTTGTACAAACTGGATAAATGATTAACACAATATACAGGGCATAGACCTACTCTGAATTTCCAAATGCTTGGTCACAAATAAGATGATCTCAAACAAAAGTCAAATTTGGCTTCTAGTATTAATTTTGGTTAGGGGACTTTCTGCTTAGGCCTCTTTCTTGAATTTGCAAAATTTGGTAAAAATTTTGTAAATTTTTAAAAGAGAGAGTTAACTTAGATAAGGAAGGATTGGGCTACAGCAGTTTTGTCTTAAAAGCATTAATCCAAAGTCAGAGACCCAGGACCAAATATTCCTCAGCTAGTTATTAGTAATAAAGTTACTACGTGTAAGTTTTGGTTTCTTCCTTTGGACAATAAAATGATAGTAAAGATGAGCTCATAGTATTGTTGTGGAAATCAAACGGAGAAAATTTCTAGACATTTTTAAGGAGAGTCCCTCATAGACACCACACACTCAGTAAATGTTAGCTAATACTTTTGAATGGATGGTGGTTTAGTCGCTAAATTGTATCTGACTCTTGCGACTCCATGGACTATAGCTTGCCAGGTTCCTCTGTCCCTGGGTTTCTCCAGGCAAGAATACTGAAGTGGGTTGCCATTTTCTTCTCCAGGGGATCTTTCCGACCCAGGAATCAAACCTGGGTCTCCTGCACTGCAGGCAGATTCTTTACTGACTGAGCTACAAGTGAAGCCCATTTTTGAATGGAATCTGCATGCTATTTCAATTCTGAGACTTTTTTGAGTCTATATTCGATGCTCTTCCTCATTATGGTCGAGGTTTCCAGAAGAAATAAAAGTAAGCCAGTAATTCTGAAGCTATGACTGGGTCTACCTCACCATTAACCCACTCCAGTACTCTTGCCTGGAAAATCCCATGGACAGAGAAGCCTGGTAGACTACAGTCCACTAGACATTTTTAAGGAGAGTCCCTCATAGACACCACACACTCAGTAAATGTTAGCTAATACTTTTGAATGGATGGTGGTTTAGTCGCTAAATTGTATCTGACTCTTGCGACTCCATGGACTATAGCTTGCCAGGTTCCTCTGTCCCTGGGTTTCTCCAGGCAAGAATACTGAAGTGGGTTGCCATTTTCTTCTCCAGGGGATCTTTCCGACCCAGGAATCAAACCTGGGTCTCCTGCACTGCAGGCAGATTCTTTACTGACTGAGCTACAAGTGAAGCCCATTTTTGAATGGAATCTGCATGCTATTTCAATTCTGAGACTTTTTTGAGTCTATATTCGATGCTCTTCCTCATTATGGTCGAGGTTTCCAGAAGAAATAAAAGTAAGCCAGTAATTCTGAAGCTATGACTGGGTCTACCTCACCATTAACCCACTCCAGTACTCTTGCCTGGAAAATCCCATGGACAGAGAAGCCTGGTAGACTACAGTCCATGAGCTCGCCAAGAGTCGGACACGACTGAGCGACTTCACCCCCCTGACCCTCACCATTAACCACTCCAGTTTCAGCAGCTATCTTAGAAACACTTTTGCAGAGAAGAAATAAATGGCAAGATAGACATAAAAAAGATCTGCAAAAGAGGTAAAGCAGAAGCTTTACCTGTATGTGAAGGTGCCAGTGTTATCTTACACCAAGGATTGAAGGCAGGCCAGGTGTGAAAGTGTGATTGTAATAATGTCAGGTGAAGGTGCTCCTCAAGAATTAGCACAGATACCAGAGGAAATGACAGCTCTCTTTGGTGAACTGAAAATGACCTGGCTCTTTGGAAGGGAATTTAAAATACGCAGTAAATACTTTAGAATGTGAAAAATAGCTCAAAAATGAGACGCAGGTTATCCAGCACACCGTGGAACATATCCAGTCATCAGAAACTCATTTGAGCTAAGGAGCATAAAAGGACACCTCTCTTTAGGTCCATTTTCTGGGTGAGGCTCTGTACTCTCCCAGAACTTGATGTTTCTTTCATGTTCTCCCCCAAATTACAGTCTTTTAATAAATACTATTTTTTTTCTCAGAATAATGTAAGTTTCATGAGGTCCAGGACCATCCCTCCTCTCATCATTATTAGCATGAATTAAGGGCATTTTCATTTCTTAAACACTTTTCTTAAGTACTCAAGTTAAAAATCACATCAAGTTCTCAGTTATCAAACTTATGAAGAAGCACCATAGACAGAATTAATAAAAGCCTACAGCAAATGCCGATAGTAATATTCCTTTTTATTTTATCTTAGATAAATGCCAGAAAATCTCCTCTTCCCTCTTTGAAAACAAATCTTCCAAAATATAGAGGTGACCACTCTCTGACTCCTAGTATTAGATTAGATCTGCCTGACACTGAACTTCATGTAACAAAATTAAACAATATGTATTCAGGGTAACCAGATCACACTTTGAGAATGCTGTGGTAGATACAGAAATATCTTTATAGACATCAGCAAAGGATTAACAAAGTTGGTGTATATTTTTTATTTCCACTTGTAATTTGTGTTACATAATTTTTTTCATGTATGTGTGACCATATTTTTGCCAGAATTCGATTTTGCCAGTGTATTCTAAATCTGCTGCTGCTGCTGCTAAGTCGCTTCAGTTGTGTTCGACTCTGTGCGACCCCATAGGCGGCAGCCCACCAGGCTCCCCCGTCCCTGGGACTCTCCAAGCAAGAACACTGGGGTGGGCTGCCATTTCCTTCTCTATATCTTCTAGTGAGTGTAAAATGGCATTTCTTTGTGTATCAGTATTGTTATAATGATTAATGATGCAGAGTGCATTTTATTGAGTTTAATGGCTATTTCAATCTCTTCTTTCATAAATGTTTATTCAAGTTTTTGCATTTTTTAATTGGGTTGCATTTTTTATTATTAATTTGCATGAGGTTTTAAAAATGTATTCTGGATATAGTCTTTTTTTTTTTTTTTTCACCACTCTGGGAGGCTTGCAGGATCTCAGTTCCCAGATCAAGAACTGAACCAAGACCACAACAGGGAAGGACTTCTCAGGTGGCACTCGTAGTAAAGAATTCACTTGCCAATGCAGCAGACATAAGAGATGCGGGTTTGATCCCTGACCCAGGAAGATCCTCTGGAAAAGGAAATGGCAACCTGCTCCAACATTCTTGCCTGGAAAATCCCACAGATAGAGGAGCCTGTGGGCTACAGTTCATGGAGTCTCAAAGAGTCAGACATGACTTAGCAACTTAGCACATGGCAGAGAAAGTGCCTAATTCTAACCACTAGGCAACCAGGGAACTCCCTGGATATAATCTTTTATAGAAGCATGTATTGAAAATATTTTCTTCCAGTCTGATTTGGTTGTTCCTTTTCTTAATGCTGCTGTTGATAAACAGAACATTTTCATTTTGATAGTTTATTATTTTTTCCTCTTATGCCTGTGCTTTTTATATCCTAATTATAAAAGCTCTGCCTGTCTGAAGGCTATAAAGATTATCTTTAATGCTGTCTTCTTAGAATCTTCATGGTTTTAAATTTTATGTTAAGGATATGATTCATTTAAAATTTCTATCCGTATATGAAGTGAAGAATGGATTGATCTTGATTTTTTTCCACATTACAAATATTGAGGTGGTCCAGCATAAGTTGATGAAAAAAATTCTTTCCTCATTGCATAATTTGTTGCTTTCCTTGAAAATCAAATTGTTGTACTGTATGAGACTATTTCTGAACTCTTGAGAATATGAACTTAATAAAAAAATAATATTTCAATCTTTTGATCCAACACTGGTTAGCTGTATGACCTTGAAAGACTGGTCTCATCTGTAAACTAGGAATAGCAGCATAGCAGTACATCTACGTCACAAAATAGTGGAGAATTTTTGGCAACACGGGTCTAGTCAACTGCTTAACCCAGAACTGTAAAATATTAATCTCAATTTTATTATGACTTTACTACTTTCATTACCACCATTACTGTTACCACTCTCCTTACTAGAGATAATAGTGGCAAACTATTTCCAAGAAAGCTAATCCAGAGTTTAAAGATAAACTGATTTATCACGCTGTATTTAAAAGAAAAACAGCAAGAACAAGGCCTTGTAGAATGCAAGTCCCAATTATAACATTATTCCAGTGGAAAAATAAAATTTATTTTGTAGAAAGCTCTTCTGCCTAGTTTCCAGATGAAACACACCATACATAAAGATTGGGGCCATAATCTAAATATATTTCTTAGCATAGATATTTTGCAGAGAAATATAGCCATCTTGTCTTTTGCTTTGATCAAGTAACTCAAGTTTTAATTTAAAACATTCCAGAATAAAAGGCATGTTGATAATCTGCTTGGTGAGAGTTCAGAAGTGATGTGCTGTTATATTTTTATTATCTAAGATTTGGACAATCATCTTGATCTAATTTTTTCATGCTCACCAATGCCTGGTTTTCCTGAAAGAAGCACATCCCCAACGAAACAGAAGACTCACTGAAGCTTTGTATCCTCCTTTTATTTTTCAGAGGAGAACACTGAGACCAGTAAATAAAATGATTACTCTTGAATCTCAATGCTGCTGCTGCTGCTGCTAAGTCGCTTCAGTTATGTCTGACTCTGTGCGACCCCACAGATGGCCTCCTACCAGGCTCCTCTGTCTCTGGGATTCTCCAGGCAAGAACACTGTAGTGGGTTGCCATTTCCTTCTCCAATGCATGAAAGTGAAAAGTGAAAGTGAAGTCGCTCAGTCGTGTCTGACTCATGTTACCTATTGTGTCTCCAAAACCATTCTATATAACCACCACCATTCATCCCAGTGATAATATTAATCCTCCATTACTATTAACTCCAGGCTACATAAATGACAACACTACTTTAAATATTAATAGTTTTTTTTATTATATATCTACATACTTTGTTATTACCATCATAGAATATCTTACTTCCAATGAGGTCTATTCTGCTATTAGGTCTATAATACTATTCTTCATTAGCTATGTTAAGGGGCTTCCCTGGTGGCTCGGAGGGTAAAGAATCTGCCTGCTACTCAGGAGACCTGGGTTCGATCCCTGGGTTGGGAAGATCTCCTGGAGAAGGGAATGGCAACTCACTCCAGTATTCCTAGGTCTATAGTGCTATTAGCCATGTGGAGGCACTAAATATACCAAATTCAGATATTCAAAGGTGTTCCCTCCAGTAATCACTAAGTTTTGACCCTCTGCTCCCTACACAGTCTTTCTAACGTCTTCCTAGGACCAATTACAAATGACCCCCAGTTAAAAGTTTGGCTCAAAAGCTTTTTTCACAGTTCATTTGATTATAAATAAGTAGTCTCTCCCATTGTATTTGTTTCCTAGCCTACCATAACTAATCACCGCAGATTTGGTGGCTTAAAATAACACGTCTTCTACACTCCAGTATTCCTAGGTCCATAGTGCTATTAGCCATGTGGAGGCACTAAATATACCAAATTCAGATATTCAAAGGTGTTCCCTCCAGTAATCACTAAGTTTTGACCCTCTGCTCCCTACACAGTCTTTCTAACGTCTTCCTAGGACCAATTACAAATGACCCCCAGTTAAAAGTTTGGCTCAAAAGCTTTTTTCACAGTTCATTTGATTATAAATAAGTAGTCTCTCCCATTGTATTTGTTTCCTAGCCTACCATAACTAATCACCGCAGATTTGGTGGCTTAAAATAACACGTCTTCTCTCCTGAATCTGGAGACCAGAAGTCCAAATCAAAGTATCTTCAGGGTTGACTATCCTTTCAAAGCAGCAGGAAAAAAGCACTTCCTCGCCTCTTCCAGATTCCAGTGTCTCCAGGCACTGCCCGCCCTGCTTACAGTGTAAATCTCGTCTTTGTGTCCATCTTCAAGTGGTTTTCCCTTCTGCGTGTGTCCCTCTTTTCCTAATACTTGTCATTGGCTTTAGGACACACTCAATTAATCTAAGACATTCCCATCACAAGACCCTTCACTTAATTACATCTCTAATGACCATTTTTCTTAATAAGGTCACACTGACAGAGACCTTGGGTTGGAATTCAGATATACCTCTTGGGGCCCACAGTTCAACTTACGATACCACTGGAAAACCCAGATATATGTGAACTTATGCTTATTGACTACCAATATCCCTGCATCAAGTCACCTGAAAACTGAGAGATGAGTTGTAATTCACCTGATTCTTACTGAGATGGAAAACAGTGATAACTAAAGAGGAAAACATACAGTGCTTGGAAAATGTCCTCCTTCAGCAAACTTACTGTTTCAACATTTTTTTGGCCCTAAATACATGTGGAAAAATAAAATTTCAAGGAAAACAAGATAATTTTAGATATAATTCAAATATACTTAGAACAATGAACAACATCTTTTCTTCCTAAAGACAGGTTAATCAGGAAGTGAAGTCTTCAACAAACATTGAGTCTTATGTTTCAAGAAAGTTTTGCTGGCCTAACCCAGAAAAGAAACAGGCCTTTCCAAAAGGAATATTTACAATGAAGTCTGAATACTGTGTTAAGTTTACTTACATAAGGAATGTTAATAAAACTGCATATTATTTTTCATGTATTGTGATGGATTATGGTTTTTTTATGGCATGAAAATATGTGCCAGGAAAGAAGTTGTACCTAGGGGAAATGAGTTAACTATTATCCAAAAACAATTAGAAAATAAATTTTGAAGTGCCTGTACTTTACTCAGTAGTGAAACAAGATGTAGCCATTTCTACTAGTTGGAGTACATAGGTCACTTCTGAAGTTTTATCAGGTTTAATTGAAATTCTGTTTCTAGAGTTTTCCATTAAATGAGGAAACAAGCTATGTTCATCAAATATGCAACAAATGCCTTTGGGGCCAGCGTTGAGAAACTCATTCTCATTTTCCCACCAATCCTTAGCTCGAAAAGTTCTCTTCGGTTTAGAGAATGTGTCCACATGTTTCTGACCCTCCTAAGTCCCAATGATTCTTCCAGAAACAATTCACCTTGGGAAACCTTTCCGTGAAGCTTTTCTATTTAGATTCCTCCTCTCACCAATGAGTTTCTTTTCTTCTCAAATTCCACCAACTCCCACTGATAACTTTTAACCAACACAAAGAAAATAAAAATGTGTATTGACTATTCAAAGAAGTCAGCAGTACAAATATGAACACAATTTAATTTTAGCTCCTCACTTAAAGGCCAGAAGCATGCCTTAAATTTCCATGTTTTCACATTAAACTACAGTTGAATAAAAATCACTCAATCAATATTGGGTATTTAGTCCAAAATAAACAGGTGGTTATTTCAACATGCTCAACTGCAAATTAAAATAGGTATTTGTAAATCAAGAGCAAGTGAAGTGGGTGGGGGGAATAATTTAAATACTGTCAACTGCTGCTTCTGGTAACTGTTGCATTGAAAGTTCTGCAGAAACTCAAATGAAGAATCACTGCTCTCCACCCCCATCTTTCTCTTGACCTAGAAATAGAATTTCTTCAGTAAAATAGAGACTATTGGGTAATATTTATGGTAAAGATTCTATAGGAAGGAGCTCAGTTTCTGTGCAAATAGGGCTGAACTGAGAGTTGTACTGGATCCTAGCTTTTCTTTCTTTCTTTTTTTTATCATTAAAGCTTGGGAATCCAAGAAGGAAATTTGCTATTTTATTAATAACCATACTCTTAGACTTAAAATAGTGCATAACACAAACTAATCTCTGAATCAGGAAGGTAAAAATGGAGGAAGATAGGAGAGGTGAGAAATAATGATCACTGTCTCTGCATCTTTTACTGTATTTTTTAAAAAGAAATTTGAAAGTAACTGGCTCTGTTCTAGTCTCTAAGATATGCTAGTTGCTCAGTCCAGTTCAGTCGCTCAGTTGTGTCCGACTCTTTGCGACCCCGTGATTCCCAGCACGTCAGGCCTCTCTTTCATTACCATCTCTCAGAGTTCACACAGACTCACGTCCATCGAGTTGCTGGATATGCAGAATTAATTAAATAGAAACCTTGTTCTTATGGCAATATAGTGATCAAAGTTAGGAGGGGAAATACAACATCAGTAATGCCTAGGACTTGCCAGTTACTGCAATTGCCTCTTACTTCATTTCCTGGTTTCACCTTTTACTCTCCCATACCCTATTTTCAATACAGAAAATAGAATGCTACTTTAAAAATCAAGCCCAACAGAACCACTTCCCTCCTTCAACCAACAAGTGGTCTTGCCATTGCAATTGTTTTTAATTCTAAATTCTTTAACAGAGCTTAGAAGTTCCTACATGATCTGCCCCTTGTAGATTTCTTTGACCTCATTCAGAGTCTCTGCACTAGAATCTACTGAAGCACAGTCATACAGGATTCTGTACTCCAGATTAAAAACAAAAAGAGTTACCTGAAAGACTCTGGAATAGCTAAGTATTTCCAAAAGGCATTTGTGAAACAGACTAGTTAAATACTTAAATGGAAACACTTAATGAAGAAATGTGAGTGAGTTGGTCATAGCCCATACTCTTTTTTTCTTAGAGAATGTAAAGGGGGGACACATTGTCCTGAGGATCCTGGGTACTTCCATACATATTCATTACACCATCTAATTTGTTATCATGTTTACCACCAAAATTGCAGAGCCAATTACACTCTATATCCCATCCCAAAGGGGTCTTCATCTTCCTGACTTGGCCAAGCACCAAAACAAAGCACATTAAAGAGAGGAACTACAGTTGGTCATTAATATTTAACATCATGTAGAAAATTGGTGTTCCTTAAAACATAGACTGCTCACCCTTCAAGTGAAAAATTAAATCTATTCTAGTCATTCTGCACTTAGAATCAGAAACCCTGCACAGAGAGATTTTCCCTCAGAAGATACAAAGATTCAGTTCAGTTCAGTTACTCAGTCATGTCCAACTCTTTGCGACCCCATAAACCGCAGCACGCCAGGCCTCCCTGTCCACCACCAACTCCCGGAGTCCACCCAAACCCATGTCCATTGAGTCGGTGATGCCATCCAGCCATCTCATCCTCTGTTGTCCCCTTCTCCTCCTACTCTCAATCTTTCCCAGCATCAGGGTCTTTTCAAATGAGCCTGCTCTTCGCATGAGGTGGCCAAAGTTTGGAGTTTCAGCTTCAACATCAGTCCTTCCAACAAACACCCAGGACTGATCTCCTTTAGAATGGACTGGTTGGATCTTCTTGCAGTTCAAGGGACTCTCAAGAATCTTCTCCAACACCACAGCTCAAAAGCATCAATTCTTTGGTGATCAATTTTCTTTATAGTCCAACTCTCACATCCACACATGACCACTGGAAAAACCACAGCCTTGACTAGACGGACATGGAAATAATTTTCTCACTGTGAATTCCTGGTAGGATATCCCTTCTGCCTTTCACTCTTTCAGCAGAAAAATAACAAAACAGACCTCTCCCTGATTCCATTTTCTGTTTCTACTTCACTGAAATGCGATTGGGATAAATTAAGAACTGCTGGCGTCCTAAAGTGAATCTTCCTCAAAAATGATTAGCCCAATATATTACAAGTATGTTTTTTTAGAATACTAATGTTGTAAGATATTCTAGAAGAAAAGTAGTACTTTATAGTCAAAACAGTTTGCAAAAATGCTACAAATAAACTTCCTTCTTGGAATTGGAAGATATACTTTAGCTTTAAAATATTTTTCTTAAAAGTTCTGCAGTAAAGAATCTTATTTAATTTTGCTTAGCATAGCACTGTAAACTTGCTGAATACATTTAGACTATTTTTCAGATCTTATTGATTGACAGTTGAAGTACAGACAGGCAACCGGACTGAAAATTTTGAGAAGGGTAAGTACAAAGAATTTCATGCTAAACTCTTAATCATATATCCTCAAAGTTAAAATACTGAGTTTATAACTAATGCCAGATACTAATTTGATCATGTGTGTAAACACCCAAAGGCTGAAAATGCTGTCCTCACTTTCAGGATTATAAAGTTGTTACATCAGAGGAGGACCAAACAAACAAACAAACAAAAAAAAAACTGATATCACTTACTTTGAAAAAAACACATGTTCACAAGTAGCGGAAAGAACGCCACCTGTACCTACAGGAAAGATCATCTACAGCCTACCTTCTACATATTATGGTCATCTATACGGAATTGCAGAGCCCATCTGAGGAAGCTCAGATTGAAAAGCTTGAGGAACATTGAAAGTAGAGGAACATCAATATGCAGTTGTTCATAATGAATACATTATATAAATTCCATCTTCCAACCTTAAGAAACTATTTCCAATTAACTTACTGAACAATGCTGACTTGCTTAATAAAGGTGGGCATTTAAGATGGCTTTTAAAGAGCTACAGTAGAGGAGTGACTGGATGCTACCCTCTGTGCACCCACAACACATCTATGGCACCTCCCCAAGTCTCCATAGTACAAATATCATGTAGGCATGTGCCTCAAATGTAGGGAACCTACAAATATTAAATTTACAAGTTTCAAAGGTGTAACTCAGAGGTTAAAGTGTCTGCCTCCAATGTGCGAGACCCAGGTTCGATCTCTGGGTCAGGAAGATCCCCTGGAGAAGGAAATGGTAACCCACTCCAATATTCTTGCCTGGAGAATTCCATGGACGGAGAAGCCTGGTAGGCTACAGTCCATGGGGATGCAAAGAGTCAGACACGACTGAGCGACTAGCATATATACATAACATATAATGCTTTTTGTAAAATACAAAATTTCCAAGCACTCAGACAATTTCAAAGCTATTTCTTCATGGGTGAAACCAACCCATTCCGATGGCGTCACTGCTCCTCTCTTCTGTCTGTGCTCTCCAAGACTGCAGTCTCTGTTTCCCCCAGTCCCCTGGAAGCCCTATAATCAAATCCCTCGGGCTCTCAGCGCCAGATTCCCTGGGGATTCTGTCTCTTTGTTGGATCTCCAGGCTAGGAAGCCTGAAACTGTGTTCAGAATTTTCACAGCAGTGCGAGAACTTCTTTGCTATTATTGTTCTCCAGTCTGTGGGTCACCCACCTGGCAGGTATGAGATTTGATCTTTTGGTGATTGCACCCCGGCTACCATCTTGCAGCCACTTCTTCTTTGTCTTTGGATGTGAAATATCTTCTTCTGGTGGGTTCCAGTGTCCTCCTGTTGTTGGTTATTTAGCAGCTGGTTGCAATTTTGGTGCTCTCACAGTAGGAGATAACCACACATCCTTCTATTTTGCCATCTTGAACCGGAAGCAGACAAGCTAGTCTTTAAATCGTACTGTGTAGAGTAGCCTCAGGCAGTATCTTAGAAGAGGGAGTAGGGGTGTGAGCAGTGAGAGTTCAAGTCTCTATCCTCATTTGAGAGAGGGGCCCTTAAGCTTTTTAATCTTTTTCATATTAGGAGACATTTTTGTGAAATTCAAAGAAAGTTTCTGTTGCACTGATAGTGGTTCTAATTGTTTAACAGATGAGGGGAAAAGCCAAGTGGAATGAAGATCTTTGCACAAGAAATAAGAATAGCTCACTGAATTATAGGGGTCTGCCCTGGTGGCTCAGAGGTTAAAACATCTGCTCACAATGCAGGAGACCTGAGTTCGATCCCTGGGTCAGAAGATCCCCTGGAGAAGGAAATGGCAACCCACTGCAGTATTCTCGCCTGGAGAATCCCATGGATGGAGGAGCCTGGTGGGCTACAGTCCATGGGGTCACAAAGAGTCGGACATGACTGAGCAACTTCACTTTCACTTTAATTGAATTATAGGGTGACTTAGCCTTGGCATCTGCCATCCAGGTGATCACCACATGTCAGTATTGTATCTTTGTTGTCCCATATAGATCTTTTAAGTATCTTCCCTTATGGCAGAATCAAAGGTTTAACTAACATCTCTGCTGAATCCCAAGCTTATGAGTTGTCCCCTACTACTTCTTACCTACATTATTGAGAGATTTCTCAGCAGTGACACAGAAAACCCATCAAGGTTTGGAGAAGTTGCACAATTTGCTTCTACTGCTTCTGGGTGGATTCTCCCACCACAATGCACTCTTAAAACATCTCAATTTCATAAAAATACTCAAAACTCAAGGTGATCAAAGATCTCAGGACACCAAACTAGAAGGTGGTTCCCTCTTCCTGGAGTGAAGAGACAGGTGGGGTGTTCTGCATTTAAAAAAAAAAATCAGAACTACCGTCTACCAGAGATTTAATATGCTACTGTTCTTTTAACTCACTGCATCTCAGAAAAATGCAGAACTCTGAAAATTAAGATGACATGAACTGAACAGGAAAAGAAAAGAAGATAGAGGGTTGTTTTCAAAAGAACAATCGTAAGGTTCTCTCTTGTGAGTCCTTAGAGTTCTGCAAGTTTGACCTTCTTTTTCCTGTTGACACTCATTTATTTTACTCTTCTCAGGTTAGACATGAATGTAGAGAGGGTTAACAAAATGTAAAGGTTGTTACTTTCAGAGGCTCCAATATTCCTTCATATGGGGCTGAGGAAAGTTGCTCAATTAAGAGAAACTCCAGTGCAAAAAAAAAAAAATATATGGTGGCAAATGCAGCAACAAAATAACATTACTATTTGTTCTGTGATAGCTAAACTCACCCAAGAAGCACGAATAATGCCAAGAGAGAGAGACAGATCAAGAGCAGAAGAGAAAGACAAGAGAGAAAGAGAAGATGTGGGGAGGGATTCAGGAACAAGAATTAGGTTATTCATCTTCACCTTATAATTATCTGTCTTTCTGACTAACAATTTGGGAATAAGAAGAAAGAGGCAGAAAATAAATAGTACCTTATCCTTCACAGAGCCATTATGAACAAAACTGTGTGTCTAAATTATATCCTCAAAAATGTGCTCTGTGAAACAAAGCTGAAAAACGCAAATATAGAGATAGTTGTGCTATTTGCTTTGTAAAATACAAACTTCAGAATTTCCCATCTGCACAGTTTAAAGATATATTATCCACAAAGTGATCATAACCTATCTACATAGTGAATCAAGACACTGCTCCTGTTGTTAATTCTTCCAAAGTATATTAAGAGAGCATTCTCAGAGATGGACATTGCAAGAGTCATTGGCACTAATGATGTATATTTGTCCTTCCAAAGCAATGTGATTATTGTTTTTAAGGAGAATAGTGGTAACTGAAGACAGAACTATCACATACGGTCCTTCCAAATACTTTCCATTAGATTGAACCACCTGAAATAGTCTTTTCTCAGGTTGTATGTGTGTGTTCAGTCACTCAGTTGCATTTGACTCTTTGTGGCCCCATGGACTGTAGTCCACCAGGCTCGTCTGCCTCTGAGATTTTCGCAGCAAGAATACTGGAGTGGGTTGTCATGCGCTACTCCAACAGATCTTCCTGACTCAGGGATCAAAACCACGTCTCTAGCATCTCCTGCACTGGCAGGTGGTTCTTGACCACTGAGCCACCTGGGGCACCTTTTCAGGTTAAATATGGCTAAGTACTGTCAATTTCATATGGTCCAACCTACGAAAGAGGTGAGACATGCTTAAAAAAGATTTCAAAATGTATTCCCAAACCTTCAAACTAACAAATAAACTTTTACAGAAGCACTACTGTAATACAGAACCTGAACATGTATCCCAATTAATGCAAATCAAGTTGGAGGACCAATCTTATCTACATTCAAGCATTTAAGAGGCTAGAAATAATATCAAATCCAGGATGACTCCCATACAACAAGATGATACAAAGACATTTTTTCCATTCACCCTGTGACTTTGCAAAATAAACCTTTGTTTCTGGAAGTGAATTTGGAAAGTCAATAGCTTCCAACACTATGTGGTTTATTCAATTGGTGATAAATGCTATTGCATGCCATTTCTCTTCTAGTAAGTTGAGCTAAGCTCCTACATCCCCATAGTATGTATCCAAAACCACATAAAAGCATGTTGAACACTATGAATGATGTTCTGGCCACAATGTGTGATCTCAAACTGTTTATCCTCTTGGTTCCACACTACTCCATATTCACATATGGAATTCCACAGATTCCATATCTCCTAGTGGCTTATACTATGACTTTACAAAAATTATAAAAAGGAGTCCCTTTGAGAACAGGTGAACTACAAAAAGGCATGCCTTCCTTCAGACAGACAGTGGTCCATGGCTAGGACCCATGATTAGAAAGGAAGGAAGGAAGGGAGGGAGGGAGA
>SJYC01062380.1:0-129269 GCA_006408675.1 Madoqua kirkii
AAAGAGAAAGAAAGAAAGAAAAGTCGCTTAGTCGTGTCCAACTCTTTGCGACCCCGTGGACTGTAGCCTATCAGACTCCTCCATCCATGGGATTCTCCAGACAAGAATACTGGAGTGGGTTGCCATTTCCTTCTCCAAGGGATCTTCTCAACCTAGGAATCAAACCCGGGTCTCCCTCATTGGAGGCAGACATTTTAACCTCTGAGCCACCAGGTAGGAAAGCCACCAGGACCTGTGATTGGAGCATCCCAATTTTTCATTTTATAAAAGTGCCCAAGCTGTACAGTTGTTGCACTGTTAGGTGGCTTATATAAAACCTTCCACACTCTGAATCACTAAATTTTAGTTTTGTCTCTGGCATGATTTTCATACTCCATCCTCCAATCTCGATTCCCTAGAGATGGGATCAGGAAGGGAGATTTTGGACATGTTGTATTAAGATAGTTCACATCTCTAAACTATGTGATGTAATGGCTGAAAACTATCTTGGTCTTACCTAAATATTGCATTCACAATAGCCATTCTGCTACTGTTGAGTTTTCAACAATTTAACCAAGCAAACCCAGAGCGTGCCAATTTTCCATATATTCTTTTGGGAGATTTATGTTATTAGAATAATATACTTGATGATTAGATAATGCAAAACAGAAATCATCAGGTCAGCACTTCCTCCAAATATACTTTGTAAATCACTAGACTGAAAAGCAGCTCTGCTGGAGTGATTCTACTGGAAGGTGAGTACAAGTTCACATATTCATATCTCTGAGAGGTCTTAAAGTCATGCCTTTACTGTGGTATTTAACCCAAAATTTCCAAACACCATTTGACAACAGCAGTAATTGCCCTTCCCCCATATTTTAAGAATTTTAATTTTAGGTCAATCAGAAAAATAAGCATTGAGTTCGTAGTCAGTCATTCCAAGACTATGCAAATTCATAAACTTCTCTGAACTTAACTCTCTCCTTTTAAATCAGTGGCAAAACTAATACCCAAAATGATTAATTCTGAGATAGTTTAGCTAGCAGTAGGGATAGTGTATTAGTTAATGACCAAGCAGAAGCATAAGATTATGACTAAATTTGAACTAGAACATAATAAACAGGCTTTTAATAATTACAAATCATATATGATATTTTCTTTGAAAATTCTATTTAAGTAAAGCAATCAACATTTCTGTTTTCTTGTCTGAGAGTTTCACCTTTGACCTATATTCAGAGAAGGGCAAGGTCTCAAAAAGGACTTAACTCTGGGAGGATCAAGTGATTGGATTTGAGGGCCTCTATGTGTTCCCTACTTAGCAAATCTCCATGCTTTGCTCTCTCTTCTATAGTGCTGTTCTACTGCTATATTATGTTCAAATTGGCACACAGGATAATTACAGGTGATTTGCAGATGTATTAGGAACATTTCAAATAGCGAAGTCTATATTTAACATATACCGGAAAATCTACAGCTAGCAGAAAAAAACCATGATTTTATCAATATTCTAGTTCAGAGGAGATTAAAAAAAAAAAAGAGGAGAGGGAAAGCAAAGTTAAAGGAAAAATCACAGATATTCAAAAATTGTAAAGATAGAATGCAACTGATTGAAATTCAGAAAATATTATTTTACACGTCATGAAGCAAGTCACTATTGTATCAATTAAAAGAGATTAAAAACAAACAAATCTTACAGAAGGAAGATAAAGTGCCCAAGGCTTACCAGTAATTTGCTCATCTGAAATTCAAACTCAGGCTTTCTGGTTCCAACGCCTGTATGTTTAAATACTTCATCACTTTGAGAATCTTCTCACTATGCTTTTTCTAAAGCCATAAAAAGCAAACCCTGCTTTATCCAAGCATCTCTTCCTCATTCTCCTGAACTGTCTTAAAGCCCACTAGCCCTGAGCTTCCACTCAGATTCCCCAAAACACTACTAAGCTTCAATCTTTTCATCCATATCTATGATTTATCTACGGTAGCCAAGGAATTTGCAACAGGCTTGAAGTCAAATGGGGAAGAAATATATACATTCAGTGTCTACATTCATGGATTTTATAATCTTTTGAAAAAAACAGATATAAAGCTTTTTTTTTTCTTTTCTAAACATCTAATGAAAAGCTGAAATCTGAGTTACAGTATAGTTACATGTTTTTAAGAGACAAGAGATGGGGAGGAAGAGAGAGCATGAAAAAAAGTCACTGGAGAAGTGATGTTTAATCTGACATTGAACAAAGAGAGAGTTAACTAAATGAATTGGCATGAGGTAGAGTACTCACCAGAGGAAAAGCTTACACAAAGAATCTATAAGCGTCACAAAGAGAATTCGAGCAAAAGAAATAAAGCCCATATTGTTGAAGGACAGAGAGAGAGTTAGAGAGAGTTAGAGGATGGTTCAGGGGCAACTTATGTGGAGGTGTTTTTTGGTTTACATCATTATTTTCTATTCTGTACCCACACATCTGATGGATTCCTAATGGCAAAAGTTCTAAAAACATACATGTAAATACCAATTTATTCATCTCCTCCATGGAAGATACCACAATACTGGGCACCAGCAGCATTAAATGAGTTGATATTAAAAGTAAATTATGACACTACGACAGGCTATAAATGGTTTGAGCCTAAACCACAAGGGTCCTTATGAAAATACAGGGTCTGTATGAAAATTCTGAATGGTGTCATTACCAGACAGTTTTCCAGGAAACACAGGCCTGGCTTTAAAACAGGGAGATGCCTGACAGTTACCGCCTGGAGGGGCGTAAGCAGATGTCCCCGTCCTGAGCACCGTGATGTCAGGACAGTGGCGGGTTTATCCCGCCGCGCGGTCGCACTGCCAAAGAGGCATCGCGGCGTCACCCTGCATGCTGTTTCCACTTCCATGCGTGTAAACAGAGAAAGACGTCAAATCCAGAATATAACCCAGTCCACCAACTTCTGCTTTTGGTAGAAGTTAGAGAAAATACAGAACAACTTTCCATACCCTTTTTTTTTTTTTTGGAAATACATAAGCTTATATAATCAGTTTTGACTCTAAGTACATTACCACAACTAATAAAACCCATAGATCTTCACATCATTTTCCCATGGACATTAATGTCTTAAGTTTGAGCATCTTGCATAATAGTTTCTTCTAAATACACAACCCAGGTAATCCCAGTCACTAATTCCTTGTAACAGCAAAAAGCTAATTGGGCAATGATCCAAAATTATGCTTATGTGTAGAGTATTTAAAGACTGACTTCAGGTTCTACTGGTGATTTGCGTAAGTAAAAATTGTGCATTAATTACAATGTCTAGCTATATTATATGGCTAATACCATTCAAATTCTGTCTCTGAATTCTGCTTTGAATTCTTAAGTCTATAACTAGTTACTGCCTAAATATATTTTTACTGCCATTAGGAAAAATAGCTCTGTGATTCTTAAATACAGTTCTGTGAGCATAATTTTAATTCCAAATGTTTATTATGTAATTCCTGTGTCCTGGTCCATATCCAATCCAAGTTCCTACAGAGAATATTTTATAATCAGAAAAAAATATCTAGGGAAAATACCTTTCACTGAAAACTCAGACAAACAAATAATAACTGATAGTATTCATTGTATATTAAGATTCATCCATACATACACATATATAAACTTTATACTTCCCACATTATTACTTTCTATAAAATGTAAGGAAATGTAGTTGAATCTAAAATAAAGCTTAACTTTCTTTTTGTTTTCCTGTAGCTAATTTTCTCTCTGATTTTATTTATTTTGTTCTTTTAAAATATAAATTTATTTAATTGGAGGCTAATTACTTTACAATATTATATTGGTTTTTGCCATACATTGACATGAATCTGCCACAGGTGTATGAGTGTTCCCCATCTGGAACCCCACTCCCACCTCTTTCCCCATACCATCCCTCTGGGTCATCCCAGTGCAACAGCCCTGAGCATCCTGTATCATTTAAAATGTTTAGTAAATGGGCAAAAAAAAATCCTTCATTCATCAACATGCTGATATCACTGGGGAAGGTCCAAGTGGTAGCCCATTCTTTATGAGTTCAACATCACACAACTAACTCCTTTATTACAGATCCCTCACACATTTTAAATTTGATTGCTCGCAAATCATCTCTTTTCTAAGTAACAGCAGCATTTTCTCAAGCTCTGTGCTTCATATATAAAGAGACACTTTCTTGACTTATAAAGGCTAAAGAAAAGTAAGATAGCAAAAGAAAAGTAAGATAAAGGCAACAGACTGAACTCCAAGCATATAAATAGTTCCAGCATAAATATATTTAGGTGGAGAATTCTAAAAGTCACTGAAAATCTCTCTCTCTCTCTCTCTCTAAAGGTACTTAACAAATCTCTGTGGACCACAGCCTACCGACGGTCAGGATAAGTCTGCATTTCAGAATCACTCAATCATTTAGGGAGCAGCTTCCTACTTAATCTTCTTTGATTTTTTAAAGAATTTTTCTTTAATGTGGATGACTTTCAAAGTCTTTACTGAATTAGTTACAATATTGCTTCTGTTTTATATTTTGGGGTTTGGGGGTCTGTAAGGCACGTGGGATCTTAGTTCCTCAACCATGGATAGAATCTGCAACCTCTGCCCTGGAAGGGAAAGTCCTAACCACTGGACCACCAGGGAAGTCCCCCTATTTAACTTTCTTTACAAGGACATACCAATTTTCAGTTGCTGCTATAACAAGTTACTACAAAGTTAGTAACTTAACACAAATCAGTTTCTCTGAAGGGAAGTTCACAGTGTCAGCAAGCCCCTTGGAAGGCTCTAGGGGAGAATTCATTTCCTTGCTTTTTCCAGCTTCTAGAGTCACATGCCTTAGATTCCTTGGCTCACAGCTCCTTCCTCCATCTTCACAGCCAGCAGTGTCGCATCTTTCCTCTCTGAACCTACTTCCCTCCGCTTTCATCTCAAGACTTTCTTTTGCCGTATAATTTTCCCATCTCAAGATCACATCCTCAAAATCGCTTTTGCCACATAAGGCAATATTTACAGGATCCAGGGGTGAGAACGTGGATAGGTTTGGGGGCCATGACTCATACTATCACAGGTAGGAAAGTGGATACTCTCCTTGGGTCTGAGTCCCATCCACCATGATTTAACATCTCTGCTTGGTAGCCCCCTGGTAATAAAAGTAAAGGTTTCCCTGGTGGCTCAGAAAGTAAAGAATCTGCCTGCAATGCGGGAGACCTGGGTTCTTTCCCTGGGTCAGGAAGATCCCCTGGAGAAAAGCATGGCTACCCACTTCAGTATTCTTGCCTGGAGAATTCCATGGAAAGAGGAGAGTGGCTGTAGTCCACGGGGTCACAGAAAGTCAGACACGACTGAGTGATTAACTCTTTGGGTTTAAACCAAAAGGACCCCTCTTGCTTCCCTAGCTGTCCCCCATGTCATTCCCCTTTCCAGGGGTCAATATTGGACACATTCCTCCTCTTACGTCCTCAGAGAAGCAGGTTTAAATGGGTCTCCTTCCCACCTGAGTCTTCAGAGGTCCATAAGAGGTAAAGACATTTTCTTATGTTCATTTGGTCATAATTTCACTCCTGGGGCATCTTCAGGTAGAGCAGTGACATTTTCTCATGGAATCAGAGGGTATAGTGGAGGCTTAAAAGATCAGGCAGGTATTCATATCTCTATCTTAAGTTAGGTTTGTCTTCAAAATATTTATCATTAAGTTCTTAAAAGCAAAAGAGACATTTCCAAGAATATCAGGTGTACAAGCTCATTTAATACATCTTAAAGGAATAAGGTGTCAAATATCATCTGAATCTGTATATTCTAACCCTCAATTCTACCCTAAATCATCTTACTTTGAGTACTCCAACTGAATGAATTTGCCTTCCTAGGAATCAAGACCATAGTCCCTGGCATGAATTAAACCAAGTAGACCATTTACTATTATTTTAAAAGATTTATGTCTAATTTCCTATCTAATCATGCTTCTGTCTCTTAAAAGATGAACTAAGAGATAAATTCAGTTCAGGTCAGTCGCTCAGTTGTGTCCGATTCTTTGCGACCCCATGAATCGCAGCACGCCAGGCCTCCCTGTCCATCACCAACTCCCGGAGTTCACTCAGACTCATGTCCATCGAGTCCGTGATGCCATCCAGCCATCTCATCCTCGGTCGACCCCTTCTCCTCCTGCCCCCAATTTCTCCCAGCATCAGAATCTTTTCCAATGAGTCAACACTTCACATGGGGTGGCCAAAGAACTGGAGTTTCAGCTTTAGCATCATTCCTTCCAAAGAAATGCCAGGGCTGATCTCCTTCAGAATGGATTGGTTGGGTCTCCTTGCAATCCAAGGGACTTGCAAGAGTCTTCTCCAACACCACAGTTCAAAAGCATCAATTCTTCAGCACTCAGCCTTCTTCACAGTCCAACTCTCACATCCATACATGACCACAGGAAAAACCATAATCTTGACTAGATGGACCTTAGTCCACAAAGTAACGTCTCTGTTTTTGAATATGCTATCTAGGTTGGTCATAACTTTTCTTCCAAGGAGTAAGCATCTTTTAATTTCCAGGCTGCAATCACCATCTGCAGAGATTTTGGAGCCCCCCAAAATAAAGTCTGACACTGTTTAAACTGTTTCTCCATCTATTTCCCATGAAGTGATGGGACTGATGCCATGATCTCCGTTTTCTGAATGTTGAGCTTTAAGACAACTTTTTCACTCTCCACTTTCACTTTCATCAAGAGATTTTTTTAGCTCCTCTTCACTTTCTGCCATAAGGGTGGTATCATCTGCATATCTGAGGTTATTGATATTTCTCCCGGCAATCTTGATTCCAGCTTGTGTTTCTTCCAGTCCAGCATTTCTCATGATGTACTCTGCATAGAAGTTAAGTAAGCAGGGTGACAATATACAGCCTTGACATATTCCTTTCACTATTTGGAACCAGTCTGTTGTTCCATGTCCAGTTCTAACTGTTGCTTCCTGACCTGCATACAGATTTCTCAAAAGGCAGGTTAGGTGGTCTGGTATTCCCATCTCTTTCAGAGTTTTCCACAGTTTATGGTGATCCACACAGTCAAAGGCTTTGGCATAGTCAATAAAGCAGAAGTACATGTTTTTCTTTAATTCTCTTGCTTTTTCCATGATCCAGCAGATGTTGGCAATTTGATCTCTGGTTCCTCTGCCTTTTCTAAAACCAGCTTGAACATCAGGGAGTTCACGATTCACGTATTGCTGAAGCCTGGCTTGGAGAATTTTGAGCATTACTTTACTAGCATGTGAGATGAGTGCAATTGTGCAGTAGTTTGAGCATTCTTTGGCATTGCCTTTCTTTGGGATTGGAATGAAAACAGACCTTTTCCAGTCCTGTGGCCACT
The DNA here is from genome assembly GCA_006408675.1 of Madoqua kirkii. Classification (NCBI taxonomy): domain Eukaryota; kingdom Metazoa; phylum Chordata; class Mammalia; order Artiodactyla; family Bovidae; genus Madoqua; species Madoqua kirkii. Next base: position 7,336 of record SJYC01062380.1, read on the forward strand.
GCTGAGTTTTCCAAATTTGCTGGCATATTGAGTGCAGCACTTCACAGCATCATCTTTCAGGATTTGAAAGAGCTCTCAGCCAAAAATGTTATTCCCCCTTCACTTCTCTTTCTCTCATAATCACCACTATTCTGTCAAAGATGCTTCCATATCTGTCTTCAAAACGTATCCAGAAGCTGACCACTCTGCACTCCTCCACGGCTGCCATCAGAATGGGGACAGTGGCCCTCGCTTGCCTGAATGACTGCAGCAGGACCCTAACGGGTCTTCCTGCTGCTCCCCTCTGCCTCTGTCTCCACTTGTGCCTCTTCCTCTGTGTCTATCTTCTTCTTGTCTAACTCATCAGCACAGATGTCACTGGTTTTCAGTTCAGTTCAGTTCAGTCCCTCAGTCATGTCCAACTCTTTGCAACCCCATGGACTGCAGCACATCAGGCCTCCCAGTTGATCACCAGGTCCCGGAGTTTACTCAAACTCATGTCCACCCTCGCTTGCCTGAATGACTGCAGGAGGACCCTAACGGGTCTTCCTGCTGCTCCCCTCTGCCTCTGTCTCCACTTGTGCCTCTTCCTCTGTGTCTATCTTCTTCTTGTCTAACTCATCAGCACAGATGTCACTGGTTTTCAGTTCAGTTCAGTTCAGTCCCTCAGTCATGTCCAACTCTTTGCAACCCCATGGACTGCAGCACATCAGGCCTCCCAGTTGATCACCAAGTCCCGGAGTTTACTCAAACTCATGTCCATTGGGTTTAGGTCCCACCCAATCAGGATGATATCACCATGTTACTTTATTACATCTGCAAAGGGGCTTACTCCAAATATAGTCATATTCTGAGGCTCTGGGTGAATATATCTCTTGGAAGGGAGTCACTATTCAATCCACTATGCCATCCCACAGACTATTTTCAACACCATAGCTCCAGTGACCCTTTACAAAATCAATAAATTATTATGATACTTCTGTGCTCAAAACCCTCTAATGGCTCCCATCTCATCAAGAGAAAAACTGAAGTCCCTCAATGGCCTGAAAGGCCCTATGGGATCTGGCTCTTACAGATCTCTTTGTCCTGACCTCCTACAGTCCAGTCATAACAGTGGCCCAGACTAGTGGACGTGGATTTGAGGCATATTTTGAGTTAGCATCAAGATCATCTGGTTACTGACCAACACCCAAGAGGTAACAGCTGATGGAGAGCAAGTTGGGGAGACAGAAAAGCTACCATAAATTCAGGCTTGTGCATGATGCACGTGAGATGTCCCTGAGCTCATTTATCTATGATTTCAGAAAGAGATCTGGGCGGAGGAGATAAATTTGAAGTACAAATAGTAACTAAAGCTTAAGAGAAGAAAAGAAGACCTAGAATAAAGTCATTAGGAAAACTGATATTCCAAGGTGGCAGGAGGTGGTGGTAGAGGTTGGGGGAAGCCTGCAAAGTAGACCAAGAGAAAGGTTCAGAGCAGAGTAGCAGTGGCAGAGCTGGGAGGGTGGGCATCAGGAGAACTGGAGGAAAAAGGCAGGGTTTCAAGGAGTGGACAGGTAACGTTAAGTACATCTAAGGAAGAAAAGTGTCTCTAGGCCTCAGCAACACTGAGATCACGGGGGAACTTTCATTAGAGTAAGAGGGGGTGGCGGGCAGCAGCACGACTGAAGAATGGAGGGAAGATCCAGAGTCAGAGTGGAGACTTTAGAGACTGTAAATGGAAAGGAAAGGTGGGGAATAAAGGTCAGTAGAGTTGTTGATCTGTCTCCTCCTCTTTGGGATGAGGGTGGAAAGAGACTTGAGTAGGTTGCCATGTTGATAAGAAGGATCTGGTAAAGACTCAAAAGGTGAAGACAGAATGGAGAGAGGGTTAATCAGTAACAACAGATTTTCCTGAGCAGAGAAGACAGGTGAAAGACTAGCTTTTGAAAAGAGGAAAGAGCCCTCCCTGCCCAGCTGTCAGGAGCAACAAGTGCGGGAGTGGACGCAGGCAGGTTTGTAGTCTTCACGATGGGATGCTGAAGGTGTTACCTACAGGTGGATTCTATTTTCTCTGGGAGGTTGAGGACAGGGGAGATGTCAACGTCATTTATAACAGGCTCAGTCTGCTCTGTTGGGTCACATTCTCCAATCGAGCTCAGCTGCCAGATGCTCGGTCCCAGATGCCCCGTGCCTGGGCTCATTGAAGTCTGAGGATTTTTCCATATAGGTGGACGAAGGGCTGAGCAGCAAGGGCATTAACCTATTTGTAACAGAGTAACTGAAATGAAGGACTGGACATCTAAACACTGGATGGAGGCAAGACAAGAAGGGAGCAATTCATGAACCTGAAAACAAAGAACACCTGCAGCTGAGTATCCATAACTTTAAGGTCATCTTAAAGTGGTCAGAACTCTAAATGTTAAAATCCATGAAAGCTAAGAGCCCAGTGTATCTAACACGAGAAGCAAAGGATTTTAGATACAACTACTCTACTATTAATACTAAACACTACTGTACTTACAATCCAAGAGAACCAGAGGGACCTTGATACTGAAGGAGGTACTGAAATACAAGGAACATCATTCCATCTGAACTTCATATTACCAAATTGGTTTTAAGTGATGTGCTTTATTGATTTTGCTACAACTGCTTCTATGTAAGCGTCCTATACACAAATTTACCTGATTCTTTTTTCATCTGAACTTACACTCTGGTGCAGTGGTTCTCAACCAGTTTAGCCCACCTAGGGAACGATGTGGAGAAGGCAATGGCACCCCACTCCAGCACTCTTGCCTGGAAAATCCTGTGGACGGAGGAGCCTGATGGGCCGCAGTCCATAGGGTCGCTAAGAGTCGGACATGACTGAGCGACTTCACTTTCACTTTTCACTTTCATGCATTGGAGAAGGAAATGGCAACCCACTCCAGTGTTCTTGCCTGGAGAATCCCAGGGATGGGGGAGCCTCATGAACTGCTGGGGTTGCACAGAGTCGGACACTACTGAAGCGACTTAGCAGCAGCAGCAGCAGCAGGGAACAATGGCAGTGTCTGGAGATATTTTTGGCCATCACAACTGGGAGGAAGGATGCACAAGCACAGAGTGGGTAATAGGTCAGATGCTACTCAACATTCCACGGTGCACAGGATGGCCCCACCCCTACTGCAACAAGGAAATATCCAGCCCGAAAGGTGGTGCAGTGGTAAAGAACCCGCCTGCCAAAGCAGGAGACACAGGAGATGCAAGTTCGATCACTGGGCTGGGAAGATCCCCTGGAAAATGGAAAGGCTACCCACTCTAGTATTCTGGACTGGAGAATTCCATGGACTGTAGCCTACGAGGCTCCTCCATCCACGGAATTTTCCAGGCAAGAGTACTGGAGTGGGTTGCCATTTTCTTCTCCAGGACTGAGCAACTTACACTTTCACAAAGTGGCACAGTGGAAAAGAACCCACCTGCCAATGCAGGAGACAGGAGATGCGAGTTTGATCTCTGGGTCAGGAAGATCCCCTGGAGAGGGAAATGGCAACCCACTCTAATAATCTTGCCTGGGAAATCCCATGGACATGGACAGAAGAGCCTGGTAGGCTACAGTCCACGGCGTCACAAAGAGTCAGACATGACACGTGCGCAAGCACACACACACACACACACACACACACACACACACACACACACAAACGGTCAATAGAGCTCAGTTAGAAAAACTCTGTTTTAGAACAAATGTCCTTGTTTGAAAAGTAGGCTATTTACATCAGAGAGAGGAGGGCTCAACTTTGGATCCAGGTAACAAACTGTCTTCAAATTTTCTCTACCATGAGCATATGAACAGCCTAAATAAAACTACCTTACTTTTTAGAAAAACACTGAAATATGAGTACACAAAGCCTTGGAGATGTAGATACGTAAGAAAGGATGTGGATGCTCTTGATAACTTCCTCTCTCCCTCCTCCTTCCTTGCCTGGCTTTTCCCATTCTCCTGTTTGTTTCTCTGCAGGAGGAGCTCTGTTCTTCGCCACTTCTCCACACCAAACTGTTATGTTCCAATGGTAAATTAATTTTGACAAAATTCCTTTACGAGTGGTAAATGTAAAAGTCTGAAGAATTTAGTCAGCTGGCCTTTTGCCCATATACAGAAATGATTAAAGACTAGACTGCAATTAAATTCTGAGCAGAGTGACATAATTAGCAAATTTATGAATGGGTCTTCTTTTCACAGTTCTACTGTCAGGACTAATTACTTGTATTAATTAGAACTGTCAACACATGAATATGCTTGTAGAAGCTGCTTCCTAGGGTAAAATATGAGACTGGTAAATATCAAGACGCTTGGAAAGATGCAAAGACTTTCATTTATTAGCAGCTCTAAACGATACAGAAGCACTGCCTGCACAATGAGCCTTGGGGATTGTAAATAGATTCCCAGTTCATGAATTCACTATTTGTTCTTCCTTGCTTAGGCATTAGTCTTGGTTTAGCCTTTGGATGAAACAGTCAATATATCACTACTTCAGAAGGACTGTAGCAAGGATAAGGAAAAGAATTCTGGAAGTTTACTGGAAAAGCAGAAAGAATAGCTGGGATGGTTAAGGTGAGGAGAGAATCGCTGTCTTTTCATCGATTAGTCTGAGACTTATTGTAAAACAAGTGTTAAGAACTGCTTAAGTGAAAGGGGAAGGACAGCTGGGGCTTTAAGAACCAGAGTTTGAGGCCCAGTTTACACTCTGTGACCTTACTGAGACCCTCTGTGCCTTGGTTTAACGGGAACATCAATAGGACTTTCAGAAAGTTACGGTGAACCTTAATTCAGTTAATACCTAGAAATAGCTTAGAGCAGCACCCAGCTCAAGGTATGTGCTGGCTGATTGTTGTTCTGTTGTTTCAGTTGCTAGGTTGTGTCTGACTCCTGCAACCCCATGGACTACAGCCCGCCACGCTCCTCTGTCCATGGGATTCTCCAGGCAAGAATACTGGAGTGGGTTGCCATTTCCTTCTCCAGGGGATCTTCCCAAGCCAAGGATAGAACCCTCATTCTTGCATTGGCAGGCAGGTTCTTTACCACTGAGCCACCTGGGAGGCTTTAGATGGCAGTAGAAACAGAATTTCACACTCTGAGAATGAGATCCTTGGAACAGGATGCAGTGCTTTGGAATCAGAATCAAGCCCTAATATGTTTAATATATAAGCCTCAACTGTGCCCTGCCTCATGAGTTTTTGTACAAAGTAAAATTTTAAAAATGCATGTAATGTCCTTGCTGGGCCTGGTACATACAAGGGAGCTTGCTAAATATTGGTGCTTCAGCATTCATTACCATTGTCATCTTTTTTGGAGATATCTCCAGGATGGCTTGAAATGAATGCCAAAAGATAAATGTTAGCCCTTGGCCTAAGATGAGCAGAGACAGCGCGCGTGGAAGAGGAGGGGCTCTCCCAGGGCCTTCCCTGGGCAGGGGAGGCGGGGCGGGCGCTCATCCCAGGACTCGGGCGGCTGTCGCCACGGCCCTGAGAGGGGGGTCTAGCCACCAGCCACAGAATCCCATGAATCCCCTAATTACCCTGTTCGCTGGTGAAGGAGAGACAGCTGGGACTCCAACTGGGGCCTGACTGGCTGTGAAGGCCACGCTGTGTGGAGGCGTGAAAGGCAGGCTGCGAAGGGCTTCCTCACAGACTGAGGCGGAGACAGCCTCTCTGCTCTTCCTGTCTTTTCCCTGCTTCCCTGCTTTACATATTTTTTAAAACAAAATCATCATTATGGTTGCCTGGGGGAAACAGAGGGATGTGTACACATTGCTATATTTAAAATGCATAACCAACAAGCAGCTACTGTAGAGCACAGGAACTCTGCTCCATGTTACGTGGCAGCCGGGATGGGAGGAGGGTTTGAGGGAGAACAGATACATGTGTACTGTATGGCTGGGTCCCTTAGCTGTTCACCTGAAACTATCAGAACAGTGTTAATCAGCTATACCCCAATATAAAATAAAAAGTTCAAAAGAAAAAAGCCAAATTCTTGATAGGCAGAGCTTCGGCTGTCTAGCTGAACTGTATCTGATAACTATCATAAAATAACTACCATAAGACAATTTTAAATTAAGCTGGGTTAATCAACTTTTGATCCTCTTAAGTACCAACTTGGGTAAGGGGGCTCAAAACAGAGAATTATTCTCGCTTTATGCTGTTTTGAAAGGTCCTTCCCAAGAGGCACATTTCTGACTGTGTGATGACGGCCCGACACATGGATGCTGCTGGGAGTGTTTAGGGAATAAATGAGAAGCATTTGCTGGAGTCCCCCCTCAATTCAAAGAGCTAATGTTTGGTATTTAGCAAAATGTCAATACTAGGGCTGATTTCAACTGAAAATCCAATTGTGTACAAAGCTTATAAAATTAGACTAAGAAAATATAAGTTGACTCTTAATTTTGTCTTAAAAATCATTTAATAATTAATTAAAGATTAATCCAGCCAAAAATTCACAGCATCAAGACACGCAATGCATAAGAAGAAAATCTAGTTGGAGGATGTTCTGGATCCATCCACAAGAAAGCTCAGTTAAATACAAGATGCTAGAAAACTCACTGGAGTTCCCAACATCATGTTAGAAAGCAAGCTGATGTGAGCTGGTCGATGGAACTTGTTAAAATTTATTTTAAAGGATAGATCCTTGCCTATCTGCTCTAGTTGCTCAATCAATAGACATATCTCAAAGCAAACACAGGCACCAAAGGATCTTACTAACAATCCTCTAAGATAGAGGGGGATATGTATTCGGTTGGCCCAAATGTTCATTCGGGATTTTCCAAAACAGCTTATGAAAAACCAAACAATTTTTTTGGCCAACCCTGTAATTGTAATGGTGAGAATGTGTATTATTATTCTGAATAATCCTATTCATTTTTCTGATCACATATTATGCCTAAAACTGAACTTGGGGGATATGGTAAAAAACAGCTCTGAACAGGGAGTATGATTCTGCAGACTCCAGGGCGAGCTCAGGAATGGTCAAGCCATGTGGCTCCAGCCAATACCCTCTTTCCAGGGTGCACTGTGCCAAGAGGGGTAGGACCAAGGTGGTGAGTGCTCAGGCTCTTACAGTTATTATAATCCCAGTAATAATTATATTATCACAAACAAGAACTCTGTGGAATTCTTATAAGGCCAAACTGCTGCCACAGTGCTCTCAGACTAACATTTTTTTTGCAGTTTCTGAAAGTGTCAGCTGAGTTCTATGTGCCCTGCCTCATGAGTTTTTGTACAAAGTAAAATTTTAAAAATGCATGTAATGTCCTTGCTGGGCCTGGTACATACAAGGGAGCTTGCTAAATATTGGTGCTTCAGCATTCATTACCATTGTCATCTTTTTTGGAGATATCTCCAGGATGGCTTGAAATGAATGCCAAAAGATAAATGTTAGCCCTTGGCCTAAGATGAGCAGAGACAGCGCGCGTGGAAGAGGAGGGGCTCTCCCAGGGCCTTCCCTGGGCAGGGGAGGCGGGGCGGGCGCTCATCCCAGGACTCGGGCGGCTGTCGCCACGGCCCTGAGAGGGGGGTCTAGCCACCAGCCACAGAATCCCATGAATCCCCTAATTACCCTGTTCGCTGGTGAAGGAGAGACAGCTGGGACTCCAACTGGGGCCTGACTGGCTGTGAAGGCCACGCTGTGTGGAGGCGTGAAAGGCAGGCTGCGAAGGGCTTCCTCACAGACTGAGGCGGAGACAGCCTCTCTGCTCTTCCTGTCTTTTCCCTGCTTCCCTGCTTTACATATTTTTTAAAACAAAATCATCATTATGGTTGCCTGGGGGAAACAGAGGGATGTGTACACATTGCTATATTTAAAATGCATAACCAACAAGCAGCTACTGTAGAGCACAGGAACTCTGCTCCATGTTACGTGGCAGCCGGGATGGGAGGAGGGTTTGAGGGAGAACAGATACATGTGTACTGTATGGCTGGGTCCCTTAGCTGTTCACCTGAAACTATCAGAACAGTGTTAATCAGCTATACCCCAATATAAAATAAAAAGTTCAAAAGAAAAAAGCCAAATTCTTGATAGGCAGAGCTTCGGCTGTCTAGCTGAACTGTATCTGATAACTATCATAAAATAACTACCATAAGACAATTTTAAATTAAGCTGGGTTAATCAACTTTTGATCCTCTTAAGTACCAACTTGGGTAAGGGGGCTCAAAACAGAAATTATTCTCGCTTTATGCTGTTTTGAAAGGTCCTTCCCAAGAGGCACATTTCTGACTGTGTGATGACGGCCCGACACATGGATGCTGCTGGGAGTGTTTAGGGAATAAATGAGAAGCATTTGCTGGAGTCCCCCCTCAATTCAAAGAGCTAATGTTTGGTATTTAGCAAAATGTCAATACTAGGGCTGATTTCAACTGAAAATCCAATTGTGTACAAAGCTTATAAAATTAGACTAAGAAAATATAAGTTGACTCTTAATTTTGTCTTAAAAATCATTTAATAATTAATTAAAGATTAATCCAGCCAAAAATTCACAGCATCAAGACACGCAATGCATAAGAAGAAAATCTAGTTGGAGGATGTTCTGGATCCATCCACAAGAAAGCTCAGTTAAATACAAGATGCTAGAAAACTCACTGGAGTTCCCAACATCATGTTAGAAAGCAAGCTGATGTGAGCTGGTCGATGGAACTTGTTAAAATTTATTTTAAAGGATAGATCCTTGCCTATCTGCTCTAGTTGCTCAATCAATAGACATATCTCAAAGCAAACACAGGCACCAAAGGATCTTACTAACAATCCTCTAAGATAGAGGGGGATATGTATTCGGTTGGCCCAAATGTTCATTCGGGATTTTCCAAAACAGCTTATGAAAAACCAAACAATTTTTTTGGCCAACCCTGTAATTGTAATGGTGAGAATGTGTATTATTATTCTGAATAATCCTATTCATTTTTCTGATCACATATTATGCCTAAAACTGAACTTGGGGGATATGGTAAAAAACAGCTCTGAACAGGGAGTATGATTCTGCAGACTCCAGGGCGAGCTCAGGAATGGTCAAGCCATGTGGCTCCAGCCAATACCCTCTTTCCAGGGTGCACTGTGCCAAGAGGGGTAGGACCAAGGTGGTGAGTGCTCAGGCTCTTACAGTTATTATAATCCCAGTAATAATTATATTATCACAAACAAGAACTCTGTGGAATTCTTATAAGGCCAAACTGCTGCCACAGTGCTCTCGACTAACATTTTTTTTGCAGTTTCTGAAAGTGTCAGCTGAGTTCTCCTCAAATGGCAGAGCCGTGCCCGTCAGGTTATAATCGGCTCTAATTGGTGCTCTTGTGAATTGCAAACTTCCTAATCACTAAAAGGCCTGGAAAAGAATCTCATGCCTCTGTAATAAGAAACATATTAAGAGGCAAAATAATTAAAAAAGAAAACACACTACGAGCAATAATCATTAAAATGTGCTGCTTTATGTTTATGCCAACATTCCTCATTAATAAAGGCAAGCCTAAAAAACAGAATAAATGAAAAACAAACATGCTCTTCTACAGTTTCTTAATTGTATGATTTCCAATAAGAATTAGTACGTGATGTAAGTTGGTCTTAATGGTTTCCTTTCTTGTCATGTAAACCTAAGAGGAAACCATTCACAACTCTCTCTCCTTCTCTCCCTTCCATCAATCCATCCCATTCCTAAATATTCCCGACCATCAGTCACCCTTCTCTTTGATTAACAACAGGTTAACTCAGACAACGGCTGTTTCTGTTGATTCCTGCTTAGTTCCTTCCTTCCATCCTTCTTTCTCTCTCTCTCCCACTTGACTAAGTTTCCTGCAGGCAGAAACTTTGGTTTTAATCTTCATTTTAGGGGAAGAGGGGTGGTACCTTGCTCATACCTGGCACAATATGGGTTTTCCATATATTGTAAAAATTACCTAGAATTTAGAAATCTAGGTAATTATTAAATGGATAGCACTATTTGTATTTTCAATTAAATTTTTTTTTAAAGTACTCTCTGTCATCTTCTACAGCTAAAGAGTGACACAGAGATAAATGGAAACCTCTCTCCTTCGTCCTCAAGCAGCTCCCCACGTGAAGGCCTGCGAGCATCACAGGATGCTCATAACGCAACCCTAGTGCCTGCGCCCACAGGGCTGTCTCGGTGTACGCACCCTCACCCCTGCCCCACTGGCTGTGCACTCTGGTTTATTTGGGGGTCCAGGCACCGATAATTTTTTAAAGCTCCTCAGATGATTTGACCGGCAACCAGGACTGAAAACCACTAAAATCTCTGAAACATCGTCTCGAGTTACTCAGTAACAGTACACTTGACCTTTCTTGTCTTATAGGCCTTAGATGGACCCACAGTCTTGCTGGACACCAATGGTGATTCTCTTTTCTCCAGAAATCAAGTGTGATCACAAATACATTAAATTCTCCTTGATGTCAGTGAGTTGTACCTTAAATAAAGGCCCTCCATTTAGTATCATCTTTTCTAACTTTCCACTAAAGTGGAAGATTCTGTCTATAGTTGGCTGAGTGTTAGCTGTGGGCTGGAAAACATCCAGGGATTTTATATTCCCTCCACTTTCACACGTCTCCACTGAAGCTTCTAGAAACACTCAACCATGAAATGTACAGTAGAAATTCCCATAGGAAAGTTAACGTTGACCAAGAAGACATTAAAAAACCTCTATTTGGAAAATTTAATTTGAAACTTTTTGATGAATAATTTTATTTTTATTTTTATTTAATTTTTGGCTGTGCTGGGTCTTCATTGCTGCTCGGGCTTTTCTTTAGCTGCCGCGAGCAGGCTTTGCATTGCAGTGACTTCTCTTGTTGCAGAGCATGGGCCCTAGGGCACGCAGGCTCAGCAGTCTTGGTTCCCGGCCCTTAACAGGTTCAGTAGTTAACGGCACACGAACTTAGTGCTCTGTGGCATGTGGGATCTTCCTGGATCATGGATCGAATCCATGTCTCCTGCACTGGCAGGTGGACTCTCTACCACTAAGCCACCAGGGAAGCCTGAAAGTTTTTGATGAACATTTTACAGAAAACTCTAGCTCATTATAATTTTTAATTTCATTCCTATAAGAATGAGTATGAATACCAAGAAAAAGCTCATTAAGCCAGTCAAATACTAGTAGCATTTAGAAAACTATTAATTTTATTAATTATCAAGTAAAACATGATGATGACCCTACCAATACAATATGAAAGGCAAAACAATGTAATGATTAATAGACTCTGGAACCAAGACTCCTTGGCCTCAAATTCCGCTCGATGACCCATCAGCTATAGGACCTCAGTTTGTCTCCCTTCAGTTTAGTCTCTTCTCTGAAATGGGTAAATAGTAACACTTCATTTGCAGGTGTTGGATTGAGTGAACACACACGCACACACACACACATATGCATGCATATGTCACTAAATAATGGTGCCTGGTGTTCTGGGACTCAAATTCCATCTCTCTCCTGTAACCCACACATAGCAAAGTGAGCTTAAAATCCAGATTTCATCTTATTGCTACCCCTGCACTTGAGTCTGAATGGCTTCCCCTGTCTTCAAGGTCAAGTGCAAAACCCTTAAGCACAACATACCGGCTCTCTGACAACCTGATCCCCACCCACTTGCCACTCTGGTCCGCACACTGAAAAATCTATTGCTGCTACAACCACTGTAGTACCTGCAATGGGCCACCCTCTCATCTCAGGGTCTTTCCCCATGGTGCCCTCTCTCTTCGTCACACCCTTCCCTACCTTTTCATCACATTCAGGGGAAAATCAAAATCCTTAGATGGTCCGTGGTCTGGAGCCCACTAACTCAAATTTAGGGCCGATACCTTGATCGCCTCAGTCTTGAGCTATGATGCGTGTGTCCACACGGGAAAGCGTGCCCACCCCATGAATATCTGGTGGCCAGTCTTTAGGACACCCAAGGTGAAAGCGGCTGTTATGACGTCATCACATCCTCTCAAGAGGAAACCTGGGAGTCCTGAGTTTAGATAGGATCCTGTCTGCATACCTCTCTTCTGTCTGCTGTAGCTGCAGTTTTTATTTTCATGTTAAACAGTTGTCTGTCTATTCATGTAACTAAAACAGCAGAGAAAGACACTCTTTTTAGAAAACACAAGTCTGGGTGTTTTTAAGGACAGTGCTCATTTGATCTCATTATTCTACCAGTTAATTGACAGGAAAGAATGTCCTAATAGCTCATTAACTCTGAAGATGTCCCCCTTGTCTGGAGTCAAGGTCTGAGATAGAGTGCACAGCAGCTGTACGGCTGCTGCTGCTTTAGGAGACAAAGCCTTAGGTTCGCACAGTTGAAAAACAGCAGATGTTTTGATTTGGGTTTCAAACAATCCTATCTACACTATGGCAGAATTTGGTGGTGAGTGACTTTCCCCTCGGGCTAATAAGATGAACCACATGGCTGCTGCTGCTGCTGCTGCTGCTAAGTCACGTCAGTCGTGTCCGACTCTGTGCGACCCCATAGATGGCAGCTCACGACGCTCCCCCATCCCTGGGATTTTCCAGGCAAGAACACTGGAGTGGGTTGCCATTTCCTTCTCCAACCACATGGCTGGTTAAACATTATTTTCTGGGGCCACAAGGTTTTTCACAGCCACCGCTTATGGAAATAATTCTCGGTTAGATTATAATCTGCCAAAATGGTAACTGGTGTGAAAGGCTGAGAAAGTGCTCCTTACTGCTCTTTCCCCTCTATGCATCCCTGTCCCTTACATGCAGGACTGTCTGCTCCTGCAATCATGAGTGAAAGTGTAAGAGAAACAAGCCATCAACACGGGCACTGCTCAGCGACTGCTCGGGTCCCTTCTCAAAGCACACAGTGAAATCATGCCATTTGCGGCAACACAGACGGACCGAGAGACCGTCATACTGACTGAAGTTTAAGGCAGACAGAGACGGAGAAATATCTTACAGCATCCTTATATGTGGAATCTGAAAAGAAATGCTACAAGTAAACTTACAAAACAGAGATTCACTGACTACGAGAACCGATTTATGGTTGCCAGAGGGGGAGGGATAGTTGGGGAGTTTGGGATGGGCATGTACACACTGCTATATTTAGAATGGATAACCAATAAGGACCTACTGTATAGCACATGGGACTCGGCTCAGTGTTACGTGCCAGCCTGGATGGGAGGGGAGTTTGAAAGTGAATGGATCCATGTACATGTATGGCTGAGTCCCTTCACTGTTCACCTGAAACTATCCCAACATTGTTAATCAGTGACACTCCAATACAAAATAAAAAGTCTAAAATTAAAATTAAAAAAAGAAAGAAATCCAGAATTCCAGAAAACAGCTATGCCCATAAACCAAGAAATACTGTCTTCATGCCTTCCTGATGCATAAAACATTAAAATGATAATAATCAGCAAATAATTAGGGCTGCTGAGGGGGTAAGAAAACACTGTCATAACTTGACAGGTGTCACAATGTCAAAGCTATGCTCAAAATGGTCCTCACTGGGCCTGAGTGATCTAAGGCAGGGGCTCACTTTCCTCCTCACCTCACATGTCTCACTAAAAAGCATCTTCCACACAATGGTGAATTACTTGGGGCTTAAAGTTTATCTCTGTCACAGCACAGTGTGCCAAAAGAAGGGCCTGCTAACCCCCAGAGACACAGCTCATTTAAAGTTATAATGAAGACAGCAGGTGTTCCATACAGATGTCACTTTTTTCTAGAAGACACTGATTAAACACTTTATCTCCCTTAATGTCAGTGGGCTAGGCTACATTTTATTTCAGCATCACCCTGAGCTCCTTTCAGTCTCACTGAGCTGAAAATTATAAACTACTGGTTTTGGGTTGTTCTGTAGGGATTTGTAGGGAATCCTGAACGCTATGACCTGAGAGTCAACTCCCACTGTTTCCTAGAAACACAAAAGTGTATTTCACGATACAAAAACTCTCTTCAACAGAAAGCATGCCTGACTCCCTCTTTTCTTGGAGACCCAAACTTCTGAGTGCTAATCACTAGACACCCTCCACTGAGGTGATGCACATCTGATTTGAAAAAAAAATGTGCTTGGTAAAATGTGCGCAGCTTTAACTTTTGTAAACTGTAAAGTCAGATGGCAACGCCTGGTGCCGTGGCTCCTGAAGGCTTCAATGAGACAGGATCTAGTGTGTTCTGGATCCCTTAATTTACAGGGCAACAATGGAGAAACAGACGTAGAGAATAGATTTAGGGACATGGGGACAGGGAAGGAGAGGGTGAGATATACGGAAAGAGTAACATGGAAACTTACATTACCATATGTAAAATACATAGCCAACGGGAATTTGCTGTATGGCTCAGGAAACTCAACACGGTCTCGGTATCAACCTAGACAGGTGGGATGGGGAGGGAGATGGGAGGGAGGTTCAAAAGGGAAGAGATATATGTACACCTATGGCTGATTCATGTTGAGGTTTGACAGAAAACAGCAAAATTCTGTAAAGCAATTATCCTTTGATAAAAAAAAAAAATTAAAGAAAAAAGAAATCACCAAAGCAGCCAGGAAGAGTTAGCTACTGGTAACTGAAGCCACTGTTCTTCCTGCCCAGAGTACGTGGATACTTTCAGCCTGGAAGAAGTTGAAGGATAGATAAGAAAAGAAAGAAGGAAATAAGCAAAAAGGAAAAGTGGAGACTGGATGTAGAGAAATCCTAGTTTGGATATCACCTCTGCACCATCTCCCTCAACACTCTGATGGAGTAAGCAGACCACAGAGGCTGGAGGTAAAGGCGTGAGGTGGAGTTTTCTCTGCATTTCTCTACAAAAAACAGCCTGATGCCTTTAACAGAGTGGGACTGTGGATAACATCAAAGAAGAGGGAGGCCAATTCTGCATATTTTTAGCAATGTGTAGATTTTCATAGAAGTTCTACATGATTTTGCAGACATTTGAGAGAATGGCATAAAGTCAAAACAAGAAAGTAAGTCACCATAATCATTCCCAAGAAATAGGATGGTGGCATTTTGCTAAATATTATTCCAATCTTTTTTTATAGTACATTTACTAGGTCTTACAAAAATAGATGTGTCTCTACTAAGAATACTGCTATATCTTGCTCATTTGAGTCACTGTGAACCTGCTTCTTTTTAGTGGCTGAGTATTATTCTAGATCATGGTTTATTTCACCTACTTTTCCTTTTGGGGCATGATTAGGCCATTTGCGATTTTTCTAAAGCAGATGATTACAATGTAATTTTAATCAGCTTAATATTTATAGTAATCTTAATAACGCTGCACAATTTTGGTCCTGTGTCACAACAAAAGTAGATTTAAATAACACAGATGTGACACAGGAAGACTGCTGGTCTCTAATTGAGATTCATGAAGATATATAAATACATATTATGCATGACTCTCACATCTGGCTCTCCATAACAAAGTACAACAAAATTATAAATAGTTTTGAATCCTTGGAGAACTGCCATGTGATGAAACTAGACCATTTTGAAAGCTATTTGTGATTCTGTAATAAATGGAAACCAACATATGACTCTTGATTTTTCTCACTAGCAAAACAACACAACAAAATGGATGAACACATGCAACTCCAAGTGAGATTCAAGAGGCTGAGTAAAAGACAGTGAAGATTTTCGCATGAATGATTCCTATTAACAAGAAGGTGGCTGCTGCTTAGTCACTCAGCTGTGTCCGACTCCTAATGACCCCATGGACTGCAGCCCTCCAGGCTCCTCTGTCCATGGGGATTCTCTGGGCAAAAAGACTGGAGTGGGTTACCATACCCTCTCCTCCAGGGGATCTTCCCAACCAAGGGACTGAACCCAAGTCTCTTGAATTGCAGGTGAATTCTTCACTGTTGAAGCCACCAGGGAAGCCCAGCAAGAAACTAGAAGAATGTGTAAAATGTTGCTGTTTTTGTCTTGTGCTCAGTCCTAAGTCCTGTCTGACTCTTTGTGATCCCATGGAACTGTAGCCTGCCAGGCTCCTCTGTTCATGGGATTTTCCAGGCAAGAATACTGAAGTGGGCTGCCATTTCCTCCTCCAGGGGATCTTCCCAACCTAGGGATTGAACTAATGTCTCCTTTATTTCCTGCACTGGCAGATGGTAGCTCAATGTAATATTCTGATGTCTTAAGGCACACTTAGTGCAAGCGCATTTATTCCTTTTGGTTATGAATCTTTTTCTAAAAAGAAAGCCATAGAAGACAAATTGAGTCCTATTTAAATGAACAGTGCAAATATCGATTCAAATGACATTAATTGAGCCCACAGCAAAAACAATATTTTCAACCTCACATGCTATAATTTTTGGCAGAAATAAATGACTGCCCAGATTATTATTTATGACTGTCTATAGGAAGCATATTTTTTGGTATGTGTTCTATTAGATACCTAATATGCAAGTTTCTTGCCATAAGAAGGGCATTCTTCTCCTATATAAACTATTTATTTCACAATTTTTAATTAATGTCAGGATTTCTTTTGTTTTAAAAAAAAAAAATCAACCAAAGAACTTGGTCAGTGATGTGAGGACAACAGTAAGAGACATGTCACTGTCATTCTATAAATGATACTATCTTTTCAGTTTAGCTGAGACTGTTCTATCGTGACCATGTCTACCTAAGAGTTTTCAGAGTTCTGATGTCAGGATGATTGTAATGGCCAATCTATCTCCACAAACTCAAACATAACTCCAGCTCAGCCATACGGCCTGACTATGTGGAGGGCTACAGACAAATTCATGCTGGATTCTTCCGTATCTGAAAATTCACAGCAGCCCACAAGTGCTTTTTCTGAAGAGGCTGTGTTGGACAACATAGAAAGTGCCCCAGCAAGGAACAGAGGAGTCTGGCCTTCTCATCTGTTGTCTGCCACTCAGCATGTGACCCCGGGCCTGGCAATTAGCTTCTCTGTGCTCTATTTCCCAATCTAAAACAATGACTACAATGGCAAATGCTTATTTGATAGGGTCCTATGTGGGGATGTGAACCTTCCTGGCACAGAATCATTAATGCTCATGGACCTGGGAAAAAAATCACCAAAACATGTACAGCAGTTTCTTCTGGGTGCCTACCTTATGGGTAGCTGCAAGGATTCAATGGGAGTGGTCTTAATGCGCATGATGGAGTTATGAACTATTTTTTGTCTTTTGGGGGGATTTGTACTTCCCAGTTAATATATTCTTTTCTAACCAGCATGACAACACTTGTCCAAATCCTAGAAGACTACAGTAACTGAACTGAGCTCAGGTACTCATCCCCACCTGTCTCAGGCCCTTAGCAACACCCACCCTGGGATGTCTGGAATTCAGGTAGGACTTTGGGAGAAAGCTGGGAGTCCCTTTGCAGGCAGCCCAGAAGACAGATGTGGAAGTTAATTCAAGGTTCAGCTCTGCTCCCACCTGGATTCATAAGAGCATGAGGAAATATGGATTCAATCTTGCACCTTCCAGGAAGGTTCTGACTCACAGAATCCTCATGCCTGGGGAACCCAACCTGCGTCACACTGGCATCCCAGGGCGGGCCACTGTCCACAGTTAACAGACACAGATACACACTGCGATAGGATGTAAATCTCCTGACTTCTTCTGTCTGCTTCCTCATTGGGTAAAATCAAGGGTCAGACAATGATGACCTTTAAGGTCACTCTCCGTGCCATTCATGTTTTAAAACGGTATGGTCTTAAATCATTCTCCGTTACTTACCTTAAAAATAAATTACGTAAACTACGCAAAGGACTGATATAAGAGGTCCCTCTCCAAGACTGCAGTTATGTACTTAAAATTATATGGTAGTTATATGGTATATGTAACAAGAAAGGCTCAAATTAAAAAGAATAAATTTATTTAATTTTATTCATTAAAATATCAACTGCTAAGTCAATGAAACAAAGTCTAGGCCTTTAGCTCCAAAAAAAGAGAATTTGTTTTGTTTCCTATTTTAGTATAGATACATAGAATTAGAAAATTTTTCACACCTCCAATTGTTTGGTTAATAAGAATGTAGAATCTACTATAATTTTAAAGCACTATTTGACAACTCCCTAATTAAAACATTTTATAGGAATAAAGAGTCTCTTAAACCTATATTAAAAGAGTTTTCTCCAGTTAAGTCTGATCTTATGAGACACTGAATATACCCATCAATAACTTTGGTATTAATTGTACAGATTTAAAAAAAGAAAAAAATTGTATAGATAACCTGAGTATCCAAATCATCATATTAATAAATTTGCTTTTCTATAAAATTCTTACACAGCTTAAGGAATCACAGTTGTTGAATGAGAGAATTTCATAGATGGGTAAGTAAAGGGACTAACTCATTTCAAAAGTTACTTTATCTCTTTCCTAAATCTAATATATTGGGGTAGCTGAAGTGAAGTCACTTAAATCTCCTATCATTCAGCAAAAAGAATAATACTTTTGGTTTGATAGCAAAGAAGAAGACTCACTCATTTCTGTACCCTGTTATTACTCAACAACAGTATTACATACAGACAGGGACTCAAAGAGGGATTTGCTAAGGAACAGAATGAACAGTCACCCGGCGCAATGTGACGAATGCATCAAGCAACATTCCTGCAACCTCTAAGACTTGCTAGCCCCCAAAACAGGATGGAGAAGATGTGGGTGGGTGGAGCCACTTCATCAGAGTTTTGTTTATTGTTAAATCTACTCATTAGCATCTGAATAATGCTTTAAATAAATGGTGATTGGAGGGGTAGGTGGCAAAGAAAAAATTATAAAATAATTCACAAAGAACTATTAATGTCCATTTCTCAAATGTGTTTCAATTCCATGTATCACTATTTTAATTTTTTTTATTTTAGCAAAGGCCAAGATATAGTTAATCTTTCTAAGTATAAAACCTCAACAGAAGCCTGCTCCTTCCCAATAGCAGCCTAAAGAGAACCTTGGTCCACTTATTTTATTCATTCTCTTCCTGACTGGGATATATTCACATATTAGTTCGCAGGTTTGAAAAAGCATGTATTTATATTTCTTTACACGCACAATTTCACATCTAGCTACAGTCTCGAATATCAAACTTTACTCACTGAAATGAATATATCTAATGTCGAGAGTAGGGAGTAAGAACCAGTAACTAAAGGAAGCATTCTGCGATGAAATTGCTTTTAGGAAATCTGGCAGATGGCACTTTTTCATTACAGAGAAAGTTTTCCTAGGGGAAAACACACTAAATTACTTTAAAAAAAAGTTAAGTGGTCACACAGAATGAGCTGTGCATCTCTGTCCTGGCCTCCAACACGCCTGCAAAGCCAAGCAGACCAGCCGTGAACATTTGCATACATTAAAAATCACCAACTGCATTATGCCTGCATTCGGCCAGTGAAGACTTAAATAATCAAGCGACTAAAGAAGGTACCACCATCAGACGTATTTACATATCAATGTAGATCTGCCTTAGACAGTTGTGTGACTTTATTTTCTGATACAGAAATGATCTCTCATCCGTCAGCTCTGAGATGTAGATGACAGACGCGCCAATATTCCTGACACCTCTCAATGTCCCCATTTCTGGCTAAGCCTGCCCTACTCAGTCCATTACCACAGAATAATGGAAAAGAAAGAAAACTTTGAAGGGGACCCACTTCAACTCTCTTATTATTAAAAAAAAGAATAGTAATAGTGCAAACGTCTGATTAGGTTCAGTGACACACATCTCAAGTAGTTAGTTCACTGAGGACTGATGCTCAGACCACTGTGGTTCCAAGCCTCTTCTCTTTGTACCATATGATGTACCATATGATGAAAGATTAAAAACATGTATGCAATTTACTCCATTTTTTTCAAAATTTTCCATACAATAATAAACAAGACAAATGTCATTTGCATATACTTTGGTGTAGCTTCAATAAAAGGCAAAACAGACAACTCAGTTAAATTCTCTGTTTTTTCACTTAAAATATACCTGAATTGGTCCCTATGAATATAAATGCCTATAAAAAGGATTCAAAGATACTGTCAAGTGATCTTTTAGCAACAAAAGCCCTACATACTAATTTGGAACCTAGATACTCTTTTCCAATACGGCTCCCCTGGTTAATTTTACATGTGAAGACTTAGAGACAAAGCAGGAACCCGTTTCAATCTAAAGCCAAGACCTTGTATTATAGTTTATCCCACCATAGCTCCACATATGGCCAGCCAGTAACCCCAACTGTACAGTCTGGGGAGGGGGTGACAACTCTGCTTGATTTTCACAAGAGAGCTGGAGTGTGATTGTGGCTGTTTGCCTTTCAGAGGAGTCTAGGAAAAGCAACACACGTTACTCCACATGTCATGAGGATTTCCAGTTTTAACCAGTACACATGCTCCAGGCTCGCAGACAGAAGTTGAAAAGGACACAGCTTTGTACCCAGCCGCCAGCTGAACTTGGTGGCAGGCTATTTAAAAAAAAAAAAAAAAAAGCACAAATTATACATAGAAGGATATGGG
The DNA here is from genome assembly GCA_006408675.1 of Madoqua kirkii. NCBI lineage: Eukaryota > Metazoa > Chordata > Mammalia > Artiodactyla > Bovidae > Madoqua > Madoqua kirkii. Next base: position 27,716 of record SJYC01062380.1, read on the forward strand.
GGAGAGGGGGAGGAAAACGGAATGAGCTAATGTTTCTAGTTGGCATCTGCCTTTTGACTCAAAGAAAGAGATGGCTCTCATCCAGAATTTTTCTATTATTGTGGCATCAGCTGCCTCTTGGATTCGTTTATAAAAGCTGAGACTGCCAACAGAACAGGACAAGATTTTTGTTAATGGTAGTAAATGTGCAAAAGCCTCTTGAAATAATAGGGATTTCTATATTTCTTCCACAAAGGCTGCTTTGCTACTATTTATTATTCCTGGCATGAGCTTTAGGACTTGTAATTATAGCCAGGTACACTGTTAGGAAATATGACAACAGCAAATTCTGAGGTTAAAAAAGTTGCTACCTTGATTCCTTAATTTACTCTTCCAGTATATTGAACTAAAGAGAGGTCTGAAACTAATTTGGTGCTGGATGTTTCTTGCTGGACTGGCATTCTACCAAGTGAATTTCCACTATTTGGCCCTTTCAAATCCCAGTATTATTGGTGACTACTATGCTAACTTCTCTGAAAACTGGGAATCAAAGAAAAAGAATTAGGCGTTTACCCTACCTTTTAAAACAAGCCTATAGATTCTACCTTCTTCATGAGGAAAAGATTTTCCTTATTTTTTTTCTAAAGCTAATAAATAAATGTACTAAGATGATAAATTGAAACCCCAATGAAGAATCAGAAACACTTCTGGTTTCCACTGGGGATACAGAAAACTGGAAAAAGCACCACTATCATGTTTAAGCATAAATTCTGCACAATTTGCAAATTCCTATTCTGTTCTGAACCTGAGAAAGGGCTAGCAGTAGGGCAGTCACCTAGACTGAAGTCCAAGATGTTACAGGAGCCCTTGTTTACCCAGGACAGGGTCTACTGGACACTTATAAGAATTCAGCCAAAACTGTCAACACATTGCTCAGGCAGAGTGACAGCTAGTAAGATTATATTCTTGGAACACATAACACAGAACACATAGGGGGTGCAATATAAAGGAATTCACACCCACTTTCAGGCTCTTCTCAGGACCTCCAGTGGTCCTTATAAAGACACAGGTGAGTTCAGAGCATGTGTCCTTTGTCCTTTGTCCTTCCTGGGACAGAACAGCAGCCATCGCAGGAAAGACTGCCTGGATCTTTCCTCCCTACTGTCCCTAGGACTTAAGTGCCTGCAAGAAAGACAAAAACAAAGTTTCCCTTGCTGCTACTGCTAAGTCACTTTAGTCGTGTCCGACTCTGTGCAACCCCATGGACTGCAGCCCACAAGGCTCCCCCGTCCCTGGGATTCTTCAGGCAAGAACACTGGAGTGGCTTGCCATTTCCTTCTTCAATGTATGAAAGTGAAAAGTGAAAGTGAAGTTGCTCAGTCGTGTCAGACTCTTAGCGACCCCATTGACTGCAGCCTACCAGGGTCCTCCGTCCATGGGATTTTCCGGGCACGAGTACTGGAGTGGGGTGCCATTGCCTTCTCCTAAGTATCAGCAAAGATTATCAATTTTTAGGGCTCCCCAAGTGGTTCAGCGGTAAACAATCCGCCTATCAATGCAGGAGACGCAGGAGATGCGGGTTTGATCCCTGCGTCAGGAAAACTCTCTTAGAGAAGGAAATGTCAACGGATTCAAGTATCCTAGCCTGGGAAATGCCATGGAGAGAGGAACCTGAGGGCCTCAATCCATGGTGTCGAAGAGTGGGACACAATGAGACATAGCGCGCACACAAATAAGACGGACAGAAAGATCGGGGGTTTTCGCCCAAAACGGGCGGAAAGCTTGTAAACGGACAGCACAGAGGTAGAAGGCTGACCAAGACGACCCGAGGCCTGAGCATAGCAGAAGCAGTTAGGGCACGAGGTGTCCACACTGGACGGCAGGGCCGAGCACACGCGTAGAAGGACGACGGTGAAAGGTCGAGAAACCAGGCCGCCCCGCGCGCACGCGCACATGCACCCCTCCCCCACGTTCGCCCAATGCGCGCGCACGAGCCCGGTCCAGGTTGGACCCCCTCGCTCGCTCCCTGCGAGGCCGGCGGGCGCCCCTCCACCGGCGCGCCCCGTGCCCTCGCCCTCCTCGCCTTCCGCGAGAGCCTGGGTCCTAAAAGCCCGAGACCCCAGGGCCGTGTGGTTACCTGAGGACACAAGTTTCCCTTAGGGAAATAGTGAGAGCCTTCTGCAGTTTCGAAAAGGGAAGAGGAAGAAAAAAAAACAAGAACAACCCTCTAAACTGGAGGGTCAGGGATACTGAGAAGACCATGCCTCCAAACCAAGGGACACAGTGACTTCTTGGACTGAGCCTTAATCAGAGCACACCCTACACCAGCCTCCCGCGGCCAGGCTAAAAAGCAGAGAGCAAGAAGTAAATGGGGCTTCCCTAGTGGCTCCGACGGTAAAGGATTCGCCTGCAATGCAAGAGACCTGGGTTCAATACCTGGGTCAGGAACGAATAAAGGACTGATGCTAAAGCTCCCATACTTTGGCCATCTGATGAGAACAGTCGACTCACTGGAAAAGACCCTGATGCTGGGAAAGACAGGAAGAGAAGGGGGCGACAAGCATCACCAGCTTGATGGATGTGAGTTTGAGCAAGCTCCGGGAAATAGCGGAGGACTGGGAAGCCTGGTGTGCTGCAGTCCACGGGGTCACAAAGAGCTGGACACGACTAAACAACGACGAGCAACAACAGTGTGCCACCCACTGGAGAAGGGGTAAGGGAGGGGACGGAGTGCCTAACCCAGTTACAGCACAAAGACTTAAAAATGAAGTCCAGGTAGACACCGAGAAACACTCAGGCAAATCAGCCCGCACCCTAGAAACAAGGTAACAGTGGAGGAATTCAAAGCCGTCGGTACACTGAGGGTAACCTTATAGGACATACTGAATATTATAGTAGTTCTACAAAAATCAAAATACAGTGCTCAAGAGAACAAGTAGGCAGATAATCTGCAAGGATTAGAAGGCCTGGGCAACACTATCAACTCAATTAATATAATTAGCATTTGTAGAATACCCCACCCAACTAGAGCAGCACACACAGTCTTTTTGGGTACACATGGCACCTCACCAAGATGCACCAGGAACATCATAAACACATGAGATTTAACCTGGGAATGCAGACCTCCCTCAAGTTTGAAAATCCAAATTACTTATGTTATTAATAAAAGAGTGGGGCTTCCCTGGTGGCTCAGATGGCAAAGAATCTGCCTGCAATGCAGGAAACCCAGGTTCGATCCCTGGGTCAGAAAGATCCCCTGGAGAAGGGAATGGCAACCCACTCAAGTATTCTTGCCTGGAGAATTCCAAGGACGGAGTTCAAAAATCAAAATTATTTACTATGTTATTAATAATAGACTAAAGAAGAAAAAGTATATAATGATCTCAACAAAGACAGAATTAAAAATAGTATTATTAATAACACACTGTGCCTGCATGTTCAGTCGCTAAGTAGTGCCCAGCTCTTTGAGACCCATGGACTGTGGCTCGAAAGGCTACTCTGTCCATGGATTTTTCCAGGCAAGAACACTGGAATGGGTTGCCATTCCCTTCTCCAGGGGATCTTCCCGACCCAGGGATCAATCCCATTTGTCCTGTGTCTCCTCTATTTGCAGGCATATTCTTCACCACTGAGCCATCTGGGAAGCCCCTAGAGCACATTTCCTGTCTTAAAAAAAAGAAAAGAAAAAGAAACAGGTGTAAGTTTAAGAAAATATATGGAGGATCTGTATGTTTCAAAGTTTTTAATGGCATGAAAAGATGATTACAACATAATAATGAATGAAAAAAAGTAAGGTTCAAAACAAAGGTACCTACCATAATGGTCAATGGTTATAAAATAAACCAAATACTTTTCTATAGGAAATAAAGGTAAAAAATAATAAAGGCCATTTTAAAAAATGGCATCTCACTCTTAGTAAGACAGACATGAATATTTTAAGGGAAATAAAATTGAAATTAATATAAACAATTTGCAAAGTTATTTTCTTTGCTGTCACCCATTACTGTACATATACGCACTTTAAGAGATCTCTTCATATCAGTTGCATTGGAACTAGTTCCATATGCTCTTAAAAACATTCATTGAAAATGAAGTTCTGTGGTCAAGTAAGTTTGGAAAACATTAATTTCATAAATTGGTTTCTTAATTGCAGAACTAATTAGAATTGTCAGTATTGTCATTCTGGATTTTCAAGAGATAAATTGCAGGGTAAAGTTTGCAGCTTCTCACCTTTATTTGAGTAAGACAGGGAGAATGAAAAGGAGAGGAGAGAGCTGTTTTCAGCTAAAAATTGAAAGTAAGCTGCAGACATATTACTTTGTTCCAAATACAATACTTCAGTCGATATCTCCCAAGAATAAGGGACCGTCTGTTACTTATCCATAATACCACTGTCACCTCAAAGAAAGTTAGTCCAATTCCCAAATAATATCTGACATAGTCCAAACACAAAGTTTCTGTTTCCTCAAAAAAGGTCTCTTTATAAGAACCAGTTTTTCAAGGTGCTCGTGTTATGTTTGCTTGTTACTTCCTTTTAATATAAAAATCACATCTTGCTTTCTTTCTGACATTATTTTCAGGAGACCAGTCTCACTGAATTGTAGAAACCTCAAGTTTTGTATGATGTCTTGACTTATTCCTCTATTCCATGTATTTCCTGTATACGGGCCTTTACTCTGGAAGACGAAGCATTTTTAGTAATATGTCATAGTCGATGCTGTGTTCCTCATATGGCATCGCATCAGGAGACATACACAATCAACCCATCCCATAATAATGCTGCCAAATTTGACCGCTGGGATCAGGTGATGACTCCTAAGTCTCCCTGGTTCCCTATTAACATGTCCTCTAGGAAGTGACCCTTTATCACCATGTGAATGACCTGTTTCTTTTTCTTTTTTTGGTGGGGGGAGTATAGCTAATTTACAATGTTGAGTTAGCTTCACGTGTACAGCAAAGTGAATCTGTTATAACAATGTTCCATTTCTAAACAAGACCCAAAGTGAATCTGTTACAACAGTGTTCCATTTCTAAATAAGACCTTTTCACTAATGATTTTTATAGCGTTCGTTTGCAAGACTACCAGTTATTTCATTGGGTTTCTTGCTAATTTCTATTTACATCTTTTAAAACTCCTTTTTAGGAAAATGTTCTCTCTGTGGGATACAGTTAGGTGAGTTCTGACAAACGCAAAGAGTAGTGTATCCATCACAACCACCAAGATACAGAATAGTACCATCACTCCAAAAATCCCCCCCTGTTGTTTCTCTATGGTACTAAATAAAGTTTTGTACAAAGTCCAGGCTTAGTAGCTTTGCCCTGACTTCCTTACTTTTGTGTGTGATATGCAGGGATTAATATTTTTACCAGTGATAACATTTCTACTGCACTTCTAAGATTTACATCCAGTAGAGCATACTGTATTTACATGCAATGGATAGTCCAATGTAACAAATTCAGGCACAGTTAAGATTATGGTTTGTTCCAAATTAAATTAAATACATAATATCCTTACCTCCCATAATATTGCATGTCTCACCTTGAAGTGATTAAGCACCTGCTGTGCCCAGGACTAACCTTTAGAATTTGTTAAAATACAGCCTTTGGGCCTTGCCCCCAGTGTTTAGGATTCCAAGGCTAAGTCACGCTTCCAGTGACTGTGATGTCAGCGGTCCATTAAGGCAAGAATATACCTGGTTATCCACCTCTGTTTCCATGTATCCTCTGCAACGTGACTCTATGGCTCGGCCCAGGAAGAGGTGGAATCTACTTCCTTATCCCCTGAATCTTGTCTGGTTTCCTGATTTGCTTTCCTGTATTTACAGGAAAATACAGGAACCAACAATACACCAAAATTTACAAAATACAGCGGAACCAACAATGCACCAGCCTAAGTATGTTCCCACATTCTCCCTGGGCACCCTCGTGCTGAGGTCTTGTGAATGAACCTGGGCTGGCCGGCTGGATGACGGGTCACGTGTGGACCAATCGCCACCACTGTATCAGACAGCGGTCAGTCAGGTAGGTAGAGGAGGCTGTCCTAGAGCAGCTAGCCCCAGGTGACCACTGCAGACACCTCAGCACACCAGCAAGATCAGCGAAGCCTGGCCCGTGGCATCATCCGTGCAGAACCATAAATGTGCAAGAAACATGTATTAGGCCAAGTGTGTCTGGGCAGTTTTACCCAGGAATAGACGACTGATAGACCACAGTTCTGATACTCTTCATCTGAGAAGTCCTGATTTATCTCTTCCTCTCCATTGCCTCAGCCACCTTCATCATCCAGACTTTGTTCTGTGATTAGACTACTTCAAGTCTTCTGATTTGTCTTCCCCTCTTGCTGTCACTGCCCACCTCCCCGCACACTCTTACTGCTAAGACTGTATTCCTAACGTCAGAAACCAAGCTGTGGGAATCTGTGTGTTCCCGTCATATGTTGTAATGCCTGATACCCCGTTTATGCTCAGTCCTTGTTCCTGGCATGACTGTTGCTGGATCCATGAAACACAGATCTGATCGGATCACTCTCCCATGCAGAACTCTTCCTGGAAGTTACATCATATGTCAGACCCATCTTCCACGTGGCCTATTTAATTCTGGGACCTCTGTGATCAGGCCCCAGCCTAGCTGCCCACTCTTCTTCCCCTTCTTCTCTTAGCACTTTATTCAAAAGCGAGGATAGGATGACCACACCCCTCACTCTTACGTCCCAGAGGATGCGATTTCTGCCTAGAAGGCCCTTTCAGGTCTCAGCAAATACTACACATTCTTCAAGGATCAACTCAAATACCACCTCTTCTGTGAAACTCTGATAGATCTAATTTAAAAAAAAAACCCTTCTCACGGATTCTGGCAAATGGCTGAAGCCTCTCTTAAGTACCTGATATTATGGTTACCTATGGTATCCAGCAGGCTTCCCTGGTGGCTCAATGGTAAAGAATCCTCTTGCCAATGCAGTAGATGTTGGGAAGATCCCTTCGAGATGGTAATGGCAACCCACTCCAGTATTCTCGCCTGGGAAATTCCATGGACAGGGGAGCCTGACAAGCTTCAGTCCATGGAGTCACAAAAAGGTGGACATGACTGAGTGACTAACAGTCAGACATACAAAGAATAAAAACAGGAATACCGAAACTTATTACCAAACCTAGAAGAAAGATGGCAAAATAAATAGGGCGGTTTTCATATACTATTTCATATAAGGCTTCCCTAGTGGCTCAGACCAGAGAAGGTGACGGCACCCCACTCCAGTACTCTTGCCTGGAAAATCCCATGGACAGAGGAGGCTGGTGGGCTGCGGTCCATGGGGTCACGAAGAGTCAGACACAACTGAGCGACTTCCCTTTCACTTTTCACTTTCATGCACTGGAGAAGGAAATGGCAACCCACTCCAGTGTTCTTGCCTGGAGAATCCCAGGGACAGGGGAGCCTGGTGGGCTGCCGTCTATGGGGTCACACAGAGTCAGACACGACTGAAGTGACTTAGCAGCAGCAGCAGCAATGGTTCAGACAGTAAAGTGCCTGCTTGCAAGGTGGGAGACCTGAGTTTGATCCCTGGATAGAGAAGATCCCCTAGAGAAGGAAACGGCAACCCATTCCAGTACTCTTGCCTGGAAAATTCCATGGACTGAGAAGCCTGGTAGGCTACAGTCCACGGGGTCACAAAGAGTTGGATACAACTGAGCGACTTCACTTTCACTTTCTTTTCATATACTAACTGGTAAAAGACTCATTTGGAAAGTCAGTTAAAAATATAAATTTCTAGGTTCTGCTCACAGGGAGACTGGTTCAGCAGGCCTGCAGCCAGACCTTGAGTTTGCTTTCTCACCAAGCTGCCCATGTGATTGTGAAGAAGGCTTGTGGACGACACTTTGATGTACAGTGACATATAGCATGCCTTATAGATATGCATTTCAAAGTAAACACTTCGTTCATGTACCTAAGAATTTTTTTCTTAGATTTCTTGACTTTAATGCCAAAGCACTGAGTGTGGCAGGCCTATAAAAAGAACCACTTTAACAATACATACATAGTCTGGCACCTTATTAACTTAGGTTGCTGGGAATATGGCATCGCACCCCATTCTTTGTAATCACAATCTGCACACATTTTTTTCTTCTACATCTCCTTTTTATAAACTATTTAAAGTTTAATTTGCTACAAACAGCCCTTTTTCAGACATCACACCATGTGAGGTATGTACTTTAAAATAAGTGAAGGGTGCAAATTCCCTACCTTGGTCCAAGAGGCTGGCTCTCAACGCTCTCTCCAGCTGCTCCTCTTCACTCAGTCCTGCAGTGTACATGTCATAGTTCCTGGGGACATTTTCATAGGCACCTTGACCACCATATGGGTAATAATCCTGATATCCAGAGTAGCCTACAGGCACAATGAACAAGTTACAGAACAATGCCATGGACTATTCCTTTTCATACTTCCTATTTTGTAAGCAAAGACATTAAAATATGTATGTCATTATTTTGATTATAGTAATAATTCTCAAAATAAGAAAAGATGACTGGTGCTGTATGATGACCTGGGGAGATGAGAGGGGGTAGGGAAAAGAGACTAGAGAGGGAGGGGACATATGTATAATTATGGCTGATTAGTATTGCTAAGAGTTGGGCACGACTGAGCGACTTCACTTTCACTTTTCACTTTCATGCATTGGAGAAGGAAATGGCAACCCACTCCAGTATTCTAGCCTGGAAAATACCCTGGACGGAGGAGCCTGGCAGACTGAAGTCCACGGGGTCACACAGAGTCAGACATGACTGAGCGACTTTACTTTCTTTCACTTTTACTTTCCCATAGAGCAAGGAGACCAAACCAGTCAATTCTAAAGGAAATCAATCCTGAATATTCACTGGAAGGATTGATGCTGAAGCTCCAATACTTTGGCCACTTGATGGGAAGAGCCAATTCACTGTTAAAGACCATGGGATTTTCCAGGTAAGAATACTGGAGTGAGTTGCCATGCCCTTCTCCAAGGGATCTTCCTGACCCAGGGATCGAACTTGCGTCTCTCGCATTGCAGGCAGATTCTTTACCACTGAGCCACCTGGAAAGCCTGTGCTCTATATTAGGTTCTTATTAACTATTTTACATAAGAAGATACTAATTTAGAAGGCATGAGTAGTACTGGACGGGCTATTAATGTATGGAGTGGGTTCTTTCAGTTTACAGCTACTTAACACTACCAGTAAAGACTTGGCTGGACTTGAGAGAATGGTTAAAATGACAGTTGATAAAGCCTTACTGTCCAGTGGTTCCAAACAATGACAGACACCAATTTGATGTACAGTGACATATAGCATGCCTTATAGATATGCATTTCAAAGTAAACACTTCGTTCATGTACCTAAGAATTTTTTTCTTAGATTTCTTGACTTTAATGCCAAAGCACTGAGTGTGGCAGGCCTATAAAAAGAACCACTTTAACAATACATACATAGTCTGGCACCTTATTAACTTAGGTTGCTGGGAATATGGCATCGCACCCCATTCTTTGTAATCACAATCTGCACACATTTTTTTCATCTACATCTCCTTTTTATAAACTATTTAAAGTTTAATTTGCTACAAACAGCCCTTTTTCAGACATCACACCATGTGAGGTATGTACTTTAAAATAAGTGAAGGGTGCAAATTCCCTACCTTGGTCCAAGAGGCTGGCTCTCAACGCTCTCTCCAGCTGCTCCTCTTCACTCAGTCCTGCAGTGTACATGTCATAGTTCCTGGGGACATTTTCATAGGCACCTTGACCACCATATGGGTAATAATCCTGATATCCAGAGTAGCCTACAGGCACAATGAACAAGTTACAGAACAATGCCATGGACTATTCCTTTTCATACTTCCTATTTTGTAAGCAAAGACATTAAAATAATGTATGTCATTATTTTGATTATAGTAATAATTCTCAAAATAAGAAAAGATGACTGGTGCTGTATGATGACCTGGGGAGATGAGAGGGGGTAGGGAAAAGAGACTAGAGAGGGAGGGGACATATGTATAATTATGGCTGATTAGTATTGCTAAGAGTTGGGCACGACTGAGCGACTTCACTTTCACTTTTCACTTTCATGCATTGGAGAAGGAAATGGCAACCCACTCCAGTATTCTAGCCTGGAAAATACCCTGGACGGAGGAGCCTGGCAGACTGAAGTCCACGGGGTCACACAGAGTCAGACATGACTGAGCGACTTTACTTTCTTTCACTTTTACTTTCCCATAGAGCAAGGAGACCAAACCAGTCAATTCTAAAGGAAATCAATCCTGAATATTCACTGGAAGGATTGATGCTGAAGCTCCAATACTTTGGCCACTTGATGGGAAGAGCCAATTCACTGTTAAAGACCATGGGATTTTCCAGGTAAGAATACTGGAGTGAGTTGCCATGCCCTTCTCCAAGGGATCTTCCTGACCCAGGGATCGAACTTGCGTCTCTCGCATTGCAGGCAGATTCTTTACCACTGAGCCACCTGGAAAGCCTGTGCTCTATATTAGGTTCTTATTAACTATTTTACATAAGAAGATACTAATTTAGAAGGCATGAGTAGTACTGGACGGGCTATTAATGTATGGAGTGGGTTCTTTCAGTTTACAGCTACTTAACACTACCAGTAAAGACTTGGCTGGACTTGAGAGAATGGTTAAAATGACAGTTGATAAAGCCTTACTGTCCAGTGGTTCCAAACAATGACAGACACCAATATTCACTACCTATACTGTAGGACTTCTGTGTTAGGTATGATACTTCAGATGGTAATAACTACAGTGAGATATAAAAGATAGAGTTTCTCTAATTGTAATTCTATGTAAGAGATCATAGTTTCTATCACTAGCCCTTTCGAGAAACTGGTTGCTAGATCAAAGGAGAGACGAGATAGCGTGGCCGTTAAATAAGGCTTTAAGAGTCAAACTTTTACATACTATTAACAAGGGGCAAATTGACTTTTGCAAGATGTTTCCATCAAACTTTTCAACTCAATTTGAGCTTATTTTATTGCTCATATTTATGGAATTTGTTTGGAAGAGGTTATTTTTCTCCACAGAAGACTGACAACTTAATTCTGGCATAATGAGAGTGTGCACATGCTAAGTCATTGCAGTCATGTCCCACTCTTTGCAACTCGATGGACTGTAGCCCACCAGGCTCCTCTGTTCATGGAGATTCTCCAGGCAAGAAAACTGGAGTGGGGTTACCTTGCCCTCCTTGTGGGGATCTTCTCGAGTCTCTTATGTCTCCTGCCTGGTAGGTAGGTTCTTTATCACTAGTGCCACCTGGGAAACCCATAATGAGAGAGAATCCACTTAATTTTTTTCCCTTCTCTCCTGCCACTGTCATACCCTTTGAAGATAATGTTTCAAATGTTTAATGAACGTGCTCCTGTTGCTGATAAAATTCCTGCCCTTCACTATGCATCTTGTGCCATATGCCTCCATATCATTCCATATCACCATAGTACAGGCCTGAGTTTAAACTTATTGCTTTAATAAGACTATAGGGGTTGGGGGCGAGGAGCCAACGAGAAGAACTCTGTAGGGTAGAACCTGGTTAATTAAAATTTCATGTTCAAAATTTCTGGTAATTAGTCTTAAAAAATGAAATGACAATAGAACTCAGCTGCATAATCTAACTATAAGTGCTTATATAAATATTTGCCATGTAAAGTATCTGTGTCTGTTTGTTGTGTTTTTACAACAACTTTCAAGAGATCTGACATACTATATAACTCATCAATTTAGAGCATATAACTCAATGGATTTTAGTAAATTCATGGAGTTGTGCCATGATTACCATAAACAACTTGAGAACACTTTTATCATCCCCCAAAGAAACCTGCACTCTTTAGTTGGGAGAGAGTTAACAGGCAGGCAGGCCAGAGGTTCCCAAGCGGCAGGAGGAAATACATCGCAAGTGGCAGTTTATTTTCCTTCTCTACACAAAATTAAGAGAGGCTTCTTATGATTCTGTATTGAGGACATCCGGTTTGGCCTTGAGCTAACCAATGTGTTTTTCTTATGTTAATGAAACTATGTATTTGCTTTGGAATTTGCCTTTCTTCGAAATGGCTCCCCCTAAGACTTTTTTCCTTTCCTCAAACCTTGGGCTGATAATGGCTCAACAAGCCAGTATTCCTATCAATTGCTTTATGGCCTGGGGATGACACACCTCGTGCCAACCTGTCTCAAAAGTGCATATTGTGGGAAAGCGGCCTCGTGCAACTCCTTCAGCCTTGAGGTATCGCTTTTACCAGATTAACAGCTTTCTAACAGACATAAAACACCTTCCTAAAAGCCAGAAAGGCAGGCACTCTTCCTGGCACCTTCTGATGTCTATGTCAGAGGCTTTCCCTGTCTCTATTATACTTTAATAAAACTTTGCTACAAAAAAAGCTCCAAGTAGTCAAGCCTCATCTCTGACCCCGGATCAAAATCCTCTCCTCCGGAGGTCACAAAGCCCATGTAACACACAGCTCACAGCAGCATCCTTTCATCTTGGGGGCTGGTCCGGGATCTTCAAGACAAGGAAAGGATGATGGAAGCTCTAGTTCCTTACTCTCCTAGTAAACATGTTTTCTTCTATACTTTACTCTGTGGTGTGCCTGTGTGTGTGAAATCAACAACCTTTCACTTACCAGCCCCCGATCAGCCTCAGTTCAGTTCAGTCACTTAGTCATGTCCGACTCTTTGCGACCCCATGAACTGAAGCACTCCAGGCTTCACCTGGAATGACCACACCAACTCCTGGAGCTTGTTCAAACTCATGTTCGAGTCGGTGATGCCATACAACCATCTCATCTTCTGTCATGCCCTTCTTCTCCTGCTTTCAATCTTTCCCAGCATCAGGGTCTTTTCCAATGAATCAGTTCTTCACATCAGGTAGTGAAAGTATTGAAATTTCAGCTTTAGCATCAGTCCTTCCAATGGATATTCAGGACTGATTTACCTTAGAATCGACTGGCTGGATCTCCTTGCAGTCCAAGGGACTCTCAAAGAGTCTTCTCCAACACCACAGTTCAAAAGCATCAGTTCTACAGTGCTCAGCTTTCTTTATGGTCCAACTTTCACATCCATACATGACTACTGGAAAAACCATAGCTTTGACTAGACCGACCTTTGTCAGTAATGTGTCTACTTTTTAAGGCTGTCTAGGTGTGTCACTGGAGAAGGCAATTGCACACCACTCCAGTACTCTTGCCTGGAAAATCCCATGGACGGAGGAGCCTGGTGGGCTGCAGTCCATGAGGTCGTAAAGAGTCAGACACGACTGAGCAACTTCACTTTCACTTCTCACTTTCATGCACTGGAGAAGGAAATGGCAGCCCACTCCAGTGTTCTTGCCTGGAGAATCCCAGGGACGGGGGAGCCTGGTGGGCTGCTGTTTGTGGGGTCGCACAGAGCTGGACACAACTGAAGCAACTTAGTAGCAGCAGCAGGTGTATCATAGCTTTTCTCCCAAGGAGAAAGTGTTTTTTAATTTCATGGCTACAGTCACCATCTGCAGTGATTCTGGAGCCCAAGAAAATAAAGTCTGTCACTGTTTCCATTGTTTCCCCATCTATTTGCCATGAAATGATGGGACCAGATGCCATTGTCTTAGTTTTTTGAATGTTGAGTTTTAAGCTGATCATCCTAGTCCTAAACAAACACTGGTCTACTTTCTGCCTCCATAGGCATGCCTATAATGGACAATTTTATTAAAGGAATCATATATTGTGTTTCATGTATGGCTTATTTCATTCAGCGTAATGTTTTCATGGTTCATCCATGCTGTAGCACAAATCCTTATTTCATTCTTTTTTGTGGCCAAGTAATATTTCATTGTATAAATATATCACATTTGGTTTATTCACTCACCAGTTTATGTCTTTTGGGTTACTTCTACCTTTTTACTATTGTGAATAATGCTACTACAAATATTTGTATACAAGTTGTTATTTGGACATATGTTTTCATTTCTCTTATCTAAGAGTGGAATTGCTAGGTCATATGGTAATTCTATATTTAACCACTTGAAACTGCTAGAATGTTTTCCAAAGAAGTTACACAATTTTCTATTCTTTAGGTGGCTTAGAATATTGGAGTGGGGAGCTGTTTGTTCTCCAGGGGATCTTCTCAACCCAGAGATCAAACCCAGATCTCCCACAGTAGGTCTACTTCTGCCTCCATAGGCATGCCTATAATGGACAATTTTATTAAAGGAATCATATATTGTGTTTCATGTATGGCTTATTTCATTCAGCGTAATGTTTTCATGGTTCATCCATGCTGTAGCACAAATCCTTATTTCATTCTTTTTTGTGGCCAAGTAATATTTCATTGTATAAATATATCACATTTGGTTTATTCACTCACCAGTTTATGTCTTTTGGGTTACTTCTACCTTTTTACTATTGTGAATAATGCTACTACAAATATTTGTATACAAGTTGTTATTTGGACATATGTTTTCATTTCTCTTATCTAAGAGTGGAATTGCTAGGTCATATGGTAATTCTATATTTAACCACTTGAAACTGCTAGAATGTTTTCCAAAGAAGTTACACAATTTTCTATTCTTTAGGTGGCTTAGAATATTGGAGTGGGGAGCTGTTTGTTCTCCAGGGGATCTTCTCAACCCAGAGATCAAACCCAGATCTCCCACAGTGCAGGGGGATTCTTTAGGTGGCTCAACTGGTAAAGAATCCACTTGCAATGTGGGAGACCTAGGTTTGATCCCTTGGCTGGGAAGATCCCCTGGAGAAGAGAATGACTATCCACTCTAGTATTCTGGCCTGGAGAATTCTATGGACTATATAGATCATGGGGTCACAAAGAGCTGGACACAACTGAGTGACTTTCACTTTCACTTTCTTTACCAGCTGAGCCACCAGGGAAGCCCAGAAATTAGTGGGGATTTACCAAACACCTCCTGTAACCCAACGTCTGTATTCTCTCTCACATTTCCCATGTCAATATATAAACATTATGATATTTAAATCAGGATAAGGATATATCCTCAAATCCCCTCAATGATTTAGGACTGAAATGGGATCTAGACACAATTTTTAATATGGACACTCTTTCTCAAATTGGCTTCTACTCAACAGAACAATCAGAAAGATTCAGCTCCCACTACTGTGTTGGGCAACACATACCAGCAAGTCTCATATCCTAAGATAGAGGAGACTATGGCCCTGCTACAAACTTGCTTTCTGTGCTTTTCACCGAAAAGCCAAAAAAATAACAAAAAAAACCCCACCAACCAAAAAAATAACCCCCCAAACCTTTCACATAAGGACAAATGATCAATACATAATAAATACATCTACTTCACAAAGAACAAAAAGACTGGGGCAACCATTCCACAACATAATAGAATATTTATGGACAAATCACTGAATATCACAGGATGCTTCAGCAATCCTGAATAGAGAGAGTGCCCGATTCCCTAAGAGTGCCAAGTATTTTATTGCAACATGAGAAGCACACTGGGCACTTTCCCATATGGCTCATTACCACTTTCAGATCCCTGTGGAAAGTCAGTTTGTTGCAGAAGGTCTAAGCAGCATTTCTACCTATCTCCCCTCAAAAATATTCGGCTAATTCAAAATCCAAAATAGCTGCAAAGCTCTGAATATCTATCTACACAGATACCAGAAACACGACATCCATCTGTGGAGTTTCAATTGACAGATAAATTTGCTACGATTTGAGGCAATGTTTTCTTGATAGAGAAGAACATCTTTCTTCGTGCTATTTCTTATTTAAAGTACAACTGAGCAGTGCCTTCACAAAATAAAGCCTACAACTCTAAACATCTGAATATTATAAAATCTAATTTGGTACTTGCCAGACAAAACATGGGGAGAGAGAAAGGGAAAGTTTTAATGCTTTAAGTCAAAAAGACTAGTGTGGTTAAACGTTCTACATCGTCAGTCATGAGTTATCATCAATATCTATTACAATGAGAAGAGGTATCCTAGAACCAAAAATTTTCTACAGCTGTTCCACTGGCCCAATCAGATATTTTAAAATCTTCATAATAAACATGGCTGGAAAAACCTAACAATCATACACTTGAGATAAATAAGTTTAAATTATATCCTGTGATGAATGCTAGTCTAATATTCTTTTGTAGTTATATACTTTGGCTCTGTAATAAAAGAAATTCTGGTTATCATTATTCTATAAACTACTCCATCTGTTCCTTATACACATACCAGGATTTCATGGCAAAAGAGATCAAGAAACACCACCAAGATCAGAAAGATTGGTACAGCTTTTTAAACATTCATGAGGTTCTGTGACCTATAAATTCTTTTCCAGCTAAGGACGGCCATATTCAGAATAAATCATTGCCTGTAAGAGATACATATGCTCTCATAAAAGTTCCCTAGGTGACCATTAGCATGGCCACCTGGCCTTATGAAGTGCTGCCTTTGAAGAAATCCAATCACTTCAGCGGAAGAAATATAAATATGATAATCTTACAGGGGATAGGAAAGGAAGGCAAGGGAGGCTTTTATTGTTGCCTTTCACTCTCTGGTCTGTGTGTCTGCTCTGCTTCTGCCTCTTTCATACCAAGGAGGCTTTTAGCAGGTTTCCCTTTTTTTCTTAGTGAGTTCAAAAAAGATGAAAGAAAAGTCAGTAAGGGAACCTGCCCTCTTTGGTAAGGTTAAATCAGCAGAATGCCCATGTCATATCCCTGTACAACAGAAGCAGCAGCGGCTAGCAATCAGTGACTTGCATGTTTAGTCCTAGTTATGTACCTAAGTGCCCGTATGACTTTAGCCTAAATACTTAACATTTTTAAACCACAATTCCCAATTGTCACAGAAGATGTTGAGATGAGGTCATTTATGATAGTTCAAGCCACGTCTGTGCACAAATCCAGAGTATCATTCCTGTTTCTCTTGGAGATTTAAAAAATGAACCAGGAGAGAAGCCCCTTTTCCTTGAGTACTCTGAGGTATTAGGAGCCATATATACTGGAGAGAATAAGGTCAACAGGAAGAGAGAAATCACAATGGAGACAGAGCCAAAACAGTCTTCCTGTATGAGCCATCTCTTTCGAGTCACATGGGATGAGAAACCTCCTCTCAAACTTAAGTCAGTGTGAGCTGGCCTCCATAACTAACAACCAAAAGGACCCAGTGTTCTTCCAGAAGACTGTATCAGCTCTGTTGACAACTAATCATCATACCTCTTCTCTTCAGGTGAGTTCAGACAGAAGCAAGTGAGCTTGCACTGTGTAGCAACTGTTCCTCTCCTGCACCAAGACCACAGTTCCAGGATTTAAGTCTCCAGAGCATCAGAAGTGAAAGCCTCAGATGAAGCAGTTGGGGAACAATAGTATTCTTCACTGTAGTCCATAAGCCTAGGTAATTCCAATCATCTAAGCCTATGATTTTTCTTCCTGAATCCATTAGAATCACTTGAGAAGCCTTTTTTTTTTTTTTTTTAAAGGCCCAAGTCCCTGTCTCTATCCCAATTATAACTTAACTGGTCTGGGTTGAATTCAAGCCATGGACACACTGTAAAAGCTTCACAGGTGGTTCACATAAACAGCCAAGTTTGACCATCACAATCCAAGCCTTCACAACTACATCAAAAATGTATCTTTATCGTAACTCTTAACAGTATCATTCAACTGAGTAAATCATTCAGTTGCACTCCACTACATTCTGGAAATTCCAGGCAGGCTTTTTCATAAAGGATTGAAAAGCCCTTTCCTTTCATTGCTTTCCTTAACTTCATCAAGTTAAGTAAGGATGCTTGCTTAACTCATCAAGATGCAGCACTCCACCTCTTCTGGATGACCTCCAGTAACTGCAACCCTGTTCCCTCCCTTCCAGGCTGAGCACTGACTGCAATGCATCACTATCTCTGAAATGGACTCCCACCTCTGCCAGGAAGGAGCAACTAGGACTGGACTAGATCTTCTACCAAATCAAGTAGAAGATGGGAGAAAGCATATGAGATGGATGTTTTCAGGCACTGTATAATTGGCAGCTCAAGATTCTGAATCTTGAGAGAAGGGAAATAAAGAAAATGAGCCTGAAGGCACTCTCTAGACTGTGGTTCAAGGAGCAGGGAAGGACACAGGCAGATGCACCAGGCTCCTTGAACAGAGTTGGAATTTTCAGGGTGGAATACAGCAAAGGAGAAAACTATGTGTACAGAAAAACCTCCGGAAATCTTCCTGGGGTCAACTGGAGATTCCATTGAACATTAACCATCACCATGTTATTCTGTACTACTTGATTCCACGGTTCACCATTCTGTTTTCTATACCCAGATTAGTCCTATTTGCTTCTACGTTTTGCCTTTCCAAATGTATGGCACCTATCATCAAGCACTGGTTATAAACTCTGAGACAAGGACTATAGCTCTTTCTTTCTCTCCCACAGTGGTCAGTCTTACAAACGTGCACAACACGACCACTCACAGAGTGCTACTGGGTAAACAAAGCAAAAGCACCAATATAGATCTAATTATATAATTCTTTGTACTTGTATTATTTAAGCCAGGGGTCAAAAAGCTACAAGTCGGAGTACAAATACAACCCACTGTCTGTTTTTATAAATAAGGTTTTACTGGAACACAACTAAGGACATTTGCTTATGAATAGTATATGGTTGGCTTCCCAGGTGGCACTAGTGGTAAAGAACCCATTTGCCAATGCAAGAGATGCAAAGACTCAGGTACGATCCCTGGGTTGGGAAGATGCCCTGGAGGAGGAAATGGCAATCCACTCCAGTATTCTTGCCTGGAAAATTCCATGGACAGAGGAAACTGGTATGCTAGAGGCCATGGGGTCACAAAGAACAGGACACGACTGAGTGACTGAACAGTGTATGGTCATCGTCACACTATGACGACAGGTTGCCTGGTTGAGACAAAACTACATACGGTCAGCAAAGCCTTTAGACTCAAACAGTAGCTTCCCGGCCCTTTACAGGAAAGGTTGCTGACCCCAGATTTAAGTTATAGGCAGGACTACAAAGCCACCCACTGCCTCGGGCGCTTAGGCTCTTTGACGCTTGTCTGCTGGTACTGATCCAGGATATCGCAGTGCAGCCTTGCCAGGCTGGAATGTAAGGGCTTTAGCTTAAAAAAGGTCATCTGCTTCAACAGGAAGTCCTTTCTACCTATTTACAAAGACCCCTTCTAGAAAAAAACACCTTCTCCTCTTTAACTGTTAAAGGAATGCCTATCTTACCTTCTTACAGTAAGTGTGACTCTTCCTGAATATGTAGGTGGAGTGGACCGTGGAGAACTGTATATATGAAAGTAATTTCTAACACTTGGCCAGTGAATGGTCTCTTAGGCTGAGTATCAAGGGGCCTGTTTCTCATATAAATCTTAATATGTCTGAGAAACCTCAAACCAATCATTTAACATTTTCTTGCTGGAGTTCCCTCCTTCCCTAACAACGCACCTAAATATGCTTCCTGGACAGCGGCCCCATCTAGCTTCCAGAGACATTAGAGGCACAAGGACCTAATGTCTGGTGTACTCTCCAATAGCATAAACTCATATTACCTTACAGGAGCCCTGTAGTAACAAACAGTATAATTTAAAAAAACAAGTTTAACTGTATTAAAGGAAATAAACTTACTTACCTGAACTATTAAAGTAGTACTGCTGTCCTGGGTAATCAACATTGGATGGGAAAATGC
This sequence comes from Madoqua kirkii, assembly GCA_006408675.1. Lineage (NCBI taxonomy): Eukaryota > Metazoa > Chordata > Mammalia > Artiodactyla > Bovidae > Madoqua > Madoqua kirkii. The sequence goes on from SJYC01062380.1 coordinate 47,368, forward strand.
CTAAATATGAAGAAAAAAAAACATTTTAATTGTAGCCATCGGCTCTGCCCTGACCCCTATTGCCAGTTTTTTACTAGGTATGATTAACAAATTAAAATTGAACGTGTTTGGGTTGGTCGTGATTTTTTTAAAGGTGTACAATGGGATGATTTAATATACATATATGTTATGAAATGATAAACACAATTATGTTAATTAACACATCTATCACTTTATATACTTACCATTGTGTGTGAGTGTATATATATATATATATATGAAAAAACGTAAAATCTATTCTCTTAGTAAATTTCAAGTACTATTTCAAGTATTAATAAAGTGCTATTAACTATAGTCACAATGCTGAACATTACCTCCCCAGAACTTACTCATCTTATAACTGAAAGCTTGTACCCTTTGCCCAACATCTGTACCTACCCCACCTGCCACCCCCTGGAAACCACTGTTCTACTCTCTGGTTCTGTGCGTTCAGCGTTTTTAGATTTCACATGTAAGTGACAACATACTTAATTATCCGGCTTATTTCACTTAGCACAGTGTCCTCCTGGCTCACCCACTTTATCAAAAACAGGATTAGTATTCTTTTCATGACTGATAATACTCCATTATATACACACACACACACCACATTTTCTCCACCCATTCATCACACATTTGGGATGTTTCCCTATACTGGCTATAGTGAACAAATGCTATAAGGAACGCGGGAGTACAGATATATCTTTGAGACATTGATTTCATTTCCTTTGGAAATACACACAGAAGTGGGATTCCTGGATCATACGGTAGTCCTATTTTTTATTTTCTGAGGACCCTCCATGCTATTTTCCATAGTGGCTGCACCGATATACATTCTCACTGACATCCTCACCTAACTTTGCTATCTCTTGTCTTTTTGATAATTGCTGTCTTAACAATTCCTGACTTCGATCGATGCTATAGAGCTACAGTAAACAAAGCAGTATGTGCACGTGTGTGCCCAGTCACGTAGCTGTGCCCAGCTCTTTGCAACCCCTTGGACTGTAGCCCGCCAGACTCCTCTGTCCATGGGATTCTCCAGGCAAGATTAGTGAAGTGGGCTGCCATTTCCTTCTCTAGGGGATCTTTCTGACCCAGGGATCAAACCCATGTCTTCTTTGTCTACTGCACTGGCAGGGAGATTCTTTACCACTGAGCCACCTGGGAAGCCCATTGTATACTATACAGCTATAGTCAACAAAACAGGATGGTACTGGAATAAAAACAGACACGTTGTCTGATAGAAGAGAATAGCCCTAAAGCTGTAACTACCAGCCTTTCCAACAAGTACTAGCTTCTTTGTAACAAAGCTCAGTCATTATAAATAATTTCTGAACAATTAAAATATTCTCTTTTGTTTGGGGTTCGTCCTACAGGGAACAGAATGTGGTGGGGACACTGAAACTCTAACTTATACTCTCTGAAGTTCCTTAAGGTTTCTGATAACAAAAGATGGTCTCTGCCTTCTAAAGGACCACACTTGGTCTTTGAGATCTCTGTACAAGTAGAGATGCTCTGGCTATACAGGGAACACGCCCCATAACATGGGTGTTCGTGAGCCAGGTTCTTACCCTCCCTAAGGGACTTCCCTGTTTCTTACCCCTGAAAGGGCAATAGGACAGAAAATTCAGCACTGGTGAAGGAAAGGAGAGAGGGAAGAGTAACAGGGGACACCTTCAGTGTGATGCTCCTTTCCCCGGAGTTATCAGACAGTTCCTGTATTTCCACAGGGCTCCTGTGTCACTTCAGTAAATCAGTATAGATCTTTCTCCTGCTTTACCGGAAAAAAGGCAGAGATTGCAGGCTATTTGTGAACAGCACTGAATGTTTCAACTTCTACTATTCAATTTTCTACTTATTATACTGAAAATAGAATGATGTAAAGATAGGTCTCCTTAGAAAACAGCCAAGGTTTCAGGGAGGAAGCTAAAAGTTAAAATGTTACAATTATGGGGAAAATCCTCTTTAAAAACAAAATATTTGCCTAAATTTCATAATATGTCTGTAAGAAAGCTTTACTAACCACTTAATCCTCAGACACACACACACAAAGGAAATAAAATATCAGACTTCTAAGAATCATTTCCTATATCAGCACTGAGACATTTGGGCAACAAAACTCATAACTGGATTTCCATAATTATGTTGTATCAAAGCTACATTTTCAATCAGGAGGCTTCTGCTGCCTCCTCCAGGCACACACACCAGAAACACAGTAAGATGCAAATGTAGGAAAATAAAAACTTGTATGGATGCAACACAATCTGTAAAAATCACCCAAAAGTGAATACAACCAGCTAATAAAGGCAAGGGCACAATGTTTAGAAAGCGTTCTAATATCATGAATATTATATGGTTTGCAAGAATACTAGTCATTGGCACAAATAGTGAAAACAAATTATTTATGGTTCAAGAGAAGGTAAAATAGTCTTAGAAGATTCCCCATGAGTAAAAGATGAAATACTGGAACTCATATGGTCTATAGAACAAGTGTTTGCAAAGCAGTTTCCTTATAAGTCACGACTAGTATAGCATTTTCAATTAAGAGAGCCAAACAATTCATAGGTTTCCTAAGTAAAATAAAGTATTTTCATTGGGCAGCAATTAGAAATTTTTTTAATTAAAAAGCAGGAGCCACGCAATAACAGACTTGGTTTGGCCATGCATGAATATATGTCTCGCCCAAGGACCTAGAAGTCATTCTGAATTCTCTAAAATACTAACCTTGTAATTCAGTACAGTTTGTCTTTCTTTTTTTAACTTTGCCTTGCACTTTGAATTCATGGAATATTACAGAAGAAAGCATATTTTAAACCTGCTTTAGTTCTCTCAGTTTCAAGGAAATAGTGGTTTTTGGTAAGTGGCAATAATGCTGTGGGTGTTTAATGCTGTGGGTGTTTAAGTGTGTACCTCATTTGTCCCCTAAGAAAGCATCAGGTTTAAAACTGGGGTTTTCAGTCTTCTTTTTGGAGCCATGAGAGGACCAGAATTAGCTGGTTCACCTCTTAGTTTAAAAAGAGCCTATTAGGGAATTCCTAAGTTGAATCACAGGGAAACTTGGGGTTGCTTTTATTCCCATTAAAATGAAGATGAACTTCCAACTAGTCAAGCCAAAGGTGTTCTTGCTTGTGTGCTCAGTTCCTCAGTCGTGTCTGACTTTGTGACCCCATGGACTGTAGTCTGCCAGGCTCCTCTGTCCATGGAATTCTCCAGGCAAGAACAGTGGAGTGGGTTGCCATTTCCTACTCCAGGGGATCTTGCTAACTCAGGGAAGGAACTAGCGTCTTTTGTGTCTCCTGCGTTGTGGCAGGTGGATTCTTTACCACTGAGCCAGTGAAGAAGCCCTGTTCTCCACACCTGTGCACGATTCCATGATCTTCTTCAGAGGCCCATGAGTGTACATCAGTCCAACAAGAATTCCAGCCAGATGCCCAGCAAAGGAAGTCCTAGGAGAGAAGCAGAACCTTCGTGAGTGTTTGCTCTGCTGCGGGCGGCACAGTCTTCTCGACAGCCAGGGGCGCGTCAGTCAGGCAGTTTGCAGGCTCTAGTTCTGCATCACATCTTTCATTGTGAGCAGCATTTAATTCAGTCCCAAGGGCATCACTTCCGACCTTACAAGAAAAAAAAAAGTACAATGAATAACAAACATAACAGGTTTAAAAGGCAATCTCCCTCCTTGACCAAGAGAAGTGAGCTGGCTCCTTCAGGACAGCAGAAGCGTTTCTGTCAAGACAACCCATTATACTTCTTCCAGTTTATGCCTGCAGCTCTTATTAGAAATTATCAATGAAGTCCATTTCCTCTGAATTAAAATCTTGAATTAGTCAGCCACTGTGAGGGACGGCTGCTACCTGTGTTCACTGCAGAGCAGACAGCTACAGTCTTCCCACCCTGACTAGGGAGACAAAGAGCAAGAGAAACTTTGCAGAAGAGATTGAGATGTCCACCCCCTCCCACACCCCTCACATAAATGTGGATCTTTCAGTCCCTCAGCCCCCCAAAACCTCAAAATGTAAACCTTAAGCTTGAAAGATGAGATAGAGCTTTAAATTGGTTCCACTCTTCTTAAAATAGCATCTAAGATTATCAATTGCTTCTAAATATAAATACAAGGCAAGCCCCAGCTACGTATATGCTGAATGAGTAAAAGAGTAAACTGAAGATCATCAGCCTGGCTTTCTGCCGCCCCCAGCTCCTGCTCTCAGTGCAGCCCACGCCCTCCATCAGTTATTCTCCCCAAACGGAGGTGAGGTCATGTATGTCACTGCCATGCTGTAGGGCTCACTGACTCCTCTGCTTACAGACACTTTAGCCTGTGCTCAAGGCCTTCCCACTCATGGCCCTGCCCATCTCGTCTCTCCGTCCTCATCTCTTAAGAAGCCCACCCCCACAGCCCACTGCCAAACCCCTCAAGAGCTCACTGGTGACCCCAAGGCTAAACTGAAGAGTATCCCATCATAAAAACTCTTCGCATCTCAGGTGAAGGGTTCCTCTTCCTTCGAAAGTTACCAAGGAGCTGATGTGGTCCAAGAGCACCGTGACTTTTGTGGTTTACACAGAGGTATCTCGCACACCTAGGACGGTGCCTGCCACAGGACAGACACCCAGATATGTGTAGAACGCATGATTCCAGTGTCCCAGGATGCTTTCGGCAAGAAGAGCAGGAGGCAATTTAAAGTCGCTGTACCTTCGGCCTCAGAGCGCTGGCTGTGCCATGGCAGGGACTGAGCCGTGCCACTGATGCCGTCACCCTCGCGAGATGCAGTCAAATCCAATATACCTTGTGACCAAAGGAGAGGGGCAAGAGGCCCTTAATGCCACAAGTGAGGCAGCCACAAGTAACTGTCATGGTCTCAGGGCCAGGGAGAGTTGCTGGCTTGCAGGAAAGAAACAGACAAGGGAGCACTTCAGAGAAAAAGATGAAAGGAAGCCTTGCGTAGTCAGGACGGTCCCGCCCAATAGCCAATTCAAGCACACTTGCCAAACAAGGCTCCGCATGCGTCTACACACACTGAAAGACACACCATGTGTGGGCGTGTGTGTATGCACGCACAGACACACACACACATAATCATTCCTTAAGGATAGCTGTTATTTTCATCAAATCTCTCTAACTAACAGCATGTTTAACCTGATAATAAAAACATGAGACCAGACAGTCAGTTTTCCATTTTCAGGGAAGAACAATATTAACTGTGCTTTCCTTTAGTTTTTCCAAAAAAACCCCGAACTGTACTTATTTTATTCTATTTTTAGGCAAATAAACTCTCCAACTAGTTCTAGGAATAGCAAAGAAAGTGGTGGTTTGAGCAAAGAAGAGGCCAAAAACTTTAAAAACAGTAACTTCAATTTAACTGAAAAGAATAAAATACATCAATATCTTTGAAACTTTTTAAGCCAATCTTTATGGTAAGTTATACAGCTATAACATGACATGGGAGAAAATTTCAGTTTTAAATCCCAACCTATTAAACAATCAAGTTTAAACCTCATTTATAAATTAGAGCATAATAGTTAATATAGTAAAAAATATATATATATATATTTTGTATTAAGCTTCCCTGGTGGCTCAGCAGTAAAGAATCTGCTTTGCCAATGCAGGAGACTTGGGTTCTGTCCCTGGGTCAGCAAGATCCCCTGGAGGAAGAAATGGCAGTCCACTCCAGTACTATTGCCTGGAGAATCCATGGACAGAGGAGCCTGGCAGGCTACAGTCCATGGGGTCGCAATGAGTCAGACACAACGGAGCGACCAAACAACAACATAGTTACATGAATTTTTTCTCTCTCTAAATGGGTTTGTAGAAGTCTAAGTTATCATCACATTACACATAACTAAGGAAGGGAGGCTGGCAGACCGGAGACTATATTTCATTATCTGCCTAAATTCAGCATTTTCCACTAAAGTCCCATCTCAACACTCTTACTGTCCTTATCATTTCATTTAAGCTATACAGAAGGTTTTCTTTAAAAAACAAAAAAACAAAAAAAAACAAGAGCTTATGATCTTATTCAGTCAAAACTGAGAACCTCTGAGGATTTCCCCAGTGGTCCGGTGGTTAAGACCCCGCGTTTCCAATGCAGTGGGTGAAGGCTTGATTCCTGGTCGGGAAACTAAGATCCCACCTGCTGCACACGGCATAGCTAACACAAACAACCAAGCCCTGAGAAAGTCTCAACATTATATACAGAAAAGGGAAGGATGCCATCCATGACAAAGGAATTATATGCTTGTCTCAAGAGGTGAGTGAACCTGCTCCAATGCTGTAGGTAACCGTTTGACAAACCACTGCCCTTTGCCTTCTAAGAGATACCCATGTCATGAGAGAGGAAACAGACCTGCAGACAGGAAACGGAAGTGGAGCTGGGGGCTACCTTCTCCCCGGTAGGATGAGGCAGCCCAGTCCTAGGATTAGGACACTTTATCCCGGCCCCTGGGGGTGCTGGGAAGGAGGCAAGGATACAGAAGGCCCCAGGGCTTTGAAGGAAGAAGACACACCTGGGCTTTCCGATTAGTGGCTGGGATTGTCATGTGTCACAGCTTTAGAAACAGACGGTGTTCCTAGGATCATAATGACACATGCTAAACAGATGTCTCAACATTTCTGACATCTGAGGCTCCCCGAGCTCCACAGCAGCCCTCCTAGAAGCTGCACTCTCCTCTGCTCTTACTTACACCTGCCGGCTGACACCCTAGGTGGCAGGCTGGGGAAACCCTGCTTTTAGGAACAGTCCGAGAAGGTCTCAGGTTGGCATGAGAATCTGGTGGTGACCTTGTCTCCTCCATCCTCATCTATGGCAGATCCTCAGAGACAGAAACGCTGTCCTCAACTCTGCATCCAGGACCACACCTGGCACAGCATCAGCAGCACTGATACGTAGCCTGACTCTAGTTCTCAGTAAACAACTCCTGAAGGAGTGGAGAAGTAGAATTAAACACACAAAACGCACACACCTGACCTACATTCAACTATACTCTAAAAGCACAAGAAACACCGGTCACCAGTAACTAGCTGCTTTAGTATCAAGTTTCCTTGGGAGAGACAATGACTGAACACACACTTCCTCCCCGTGCTCACTCCTGCACACTTGGACAACATATTACACAAACCATGTGTTCACTGAACAAAACAACAGCGCTAAGTCTATTATTATAGCCTAAAGTCGATCACTTAGAAGCTCTGTTTCTTCTGATAGCTCAAGAGGGACTCTTTAGAAAACCTAACAGCTAAAGTCAAACATTGACTGTGATGGTGAAATGTGGTCACAAGAGCCAGATATACCACTGCTGCGTGTGGCCACACAGGATGAGCACTGTGTGAACTACAGACAGAAGGCAAATCACCTGTCCAGGATCTCAGTGGTTCTGAGAAGTAACTGACAGATCCAATATTCAAATCCAGATGCTCCGATCTCACTGTCAGAGCGAGTTAAGTGCTGATATAATTTCTTCTTAACTGGGGGACAATACAATAACCAGTAGTCCTTTAACTTGTCCAGGTTCTAAATCCCTTTAAATGTGTGATAAACGCCATGAATCTTGTCTGTGGAAAGACTCCACATTCATAAGGTATGTCAGTTATCATTTTAAGAAGTTCACAGATGCCTATAATCCTATCCATGGACCTCTGATTAGAAATCCTTGCCTGAAAACAATTCATCACAAACAGAAGAATTTCAAATACCGGCACTAAGTCTAAGCAGTTACATACTCAATTGGAAAAACATTTTGTTTGTATCCTATCCTAACACAGAGGCAGCCATTTCCTTAGATCACTTAAGTTTACGAACACGTCCAACTTCTTTGTTGGCCCATTGCTCTCTCATGGTGGAACCTACATCTGGGATCAATTTCTTTCTCTCTAAAATCCAACGTTTAGCAATTCTTTCAGTTCTAGTCTGAGAGTGAAAAATTCTCCCAGTCTTTATATGTTCAGTTCAGTCGCTCAGTCGTGTCCGACTCTTTGCGACCCCATGCAAGGAGGTCCTATTTCTGAATCTACTACTGCTGCTAAGAAATGCTCTGACCATCGGACAGTCATTTTTCTGTAGGTGATCTGGCTCTTCTCTCAGCGTTTAAGATTTCCTCTTTATGTTAGATTCACTGCCATCCGAGGTCTCATGTCTTTCTGTAGTTATGAAAAATCATTGTTTTTCATCCTGTGGACCTCCAGTGATAAAGCACTTCTGTATTGAGCACAGAATGGGGGTTCAATACATGTTTATAGAAAAAAACTTAAAAAAAAAGTAAATATCAAATCAATGTTGCTACATGTAAGGAATAGTGATGGTGGAAAGATAATTTGGGAGCAAAACTAAGATACTATTGTGGATCAAAGGTCAATTACCTCTCAATAAAGCTGAAAAAAAGATATTATTGTGGATTTTAGTTCCACAGACAATATGTAGACAATATTATAAATACCAACACACAGCATTCCTTCCTACCATGCCAGCGTCGGCTGATCCCCCCACTCCTTTAACAGGCAAATTATTTGCAGACTGAGCTAAGCGGTTATACAGATGTTTGTACCAGCACATGCACTATTGAAGAAGCAAAACTAAAGTTATGATTGGAAGCCAGGACAGGCTCTACAAGGCCTCTGTTAAATGGCAAACTCTGCCCACAGGTGCAGAGGTGATCCTCTCAGGCACAGTTCAGAAAGCAGGCAATGAAGTACTCTAAGACGTGATCTCACCGTGAATGAACAGCAAAAGATCTCATTAAGGATGCAGCTTGGTGGAGTCCCAGTGCTGGACAAGGTAAGATGATAAGGTAGGGTTAAAGACAGTCAGCAAGAAGTGGCCTCTGGTACTGGATGTTCCAGAATTTCCTCCTGTAAAAGCAGCTATTACTAGGTAGGGACTGGGTGGATCAGAAGTCTAGGGATCTTAATAAAAGGCCCGACTGCCATGACAGAAACAAGATGCAACAAGAATTTTTCAGCGCTAACGAACATCTCTATGGAAAATCTTGATCAGATGGCTTCTTCCCAAGATACCCTGTTCTTAAACCATCTGTTTTCTATCTGTGACGCTTTGTTCAACCACAGTCAGCCTGATTCTTTAGCAATGGCACTGTGGGAGATATCTGATCTATGTATCTCTCACCATACCTTCCTCATGCCCTCTCCAGCTCGCTGTGGCCTCAGGAAAAACTAGTCTCCTTCTGGTATTACATCTCCTTAAAGGTAAGGCAATCTCTACTCTCCATGTTGGTTCGATAAACATGGCACCAACCTCAAACATAGAGCTGGGAGCTGACTGCTGACATTTACTTCAGTCCCAGACAAACAAGACCTAGACAAAAATAAGCATGACAAAGGTTGGAGGAGCTTCTTTTACACAAGAGCTTCCAATATAATAGATGATACCAAGCAGTTCCTTGGCTCTCAAGTCCACGTCTCTCAGCCCGGCAGCAAGAGAATCCCACGAGCTGGTTCAAGGAAGTAGTATTCATTCATTCACCAAATACTTACTGACTTACTACATAAACAAGACAAACAGTCACGGCCTCACAAGCTTATTATTGGTGGGGGAAACACACACTAACACACACACTAACTGTAAATTGTGTTAAGTGTAGGGAAGTGACTCCACTTTCCCTAGGGTGGTCTGGGATGGCTCCTTAAGTGACATTTAAAGTGTCATACACAGGATTTGAAGCTGGCAGGCCATGAGGCGAGGATGGAAGCCTCTGGCAGGGAAAAGTACATATGGAAGAACTTTGAGGGAAGGAAGAACTTGGTGTTCTAAAAACACTGAGACGGCTATGCGGTGGCCGAATATAGTGAGATGATGGAAACCGTGAATTTCAGCATGAGATGAATTTAGAAAAACGGGTAAAGGTCAAGTCCTATAGGCCTTATGTGCCATGCAGAGGAATTTGGGTTATTTCATACGTACATTGGGCGGCCACTGGAGAAGTTTAAAAAGGAGGATTCTTAAGAGTGATCTATTCTGTCTGCTGAGCAGACTTTCAAGTGTCAGCAGACCAGAAAGGAGGCCAATGTAGCTCAGGTGAGAGGCAGCAGCTTGAAAGAGGGTGGGAGCAGTAAGCGTGGAGAGAAAAGAATGGCTTGAGGTCTATTTGGTGGCCAAGATAAAGAATTTGTTGATACATTCAGTGCAGGGGGTGAGGAAAAGGGAAAAAACTAGGCTTCTGGCTTGTGTAATGAGACAGATGAGGGAACTACCTACTAAGATGGGTAAAACCAGAGAAAAGGGGAGCGAGAGGGGAGAATCTAAGAGCTCTGTTTTGATGTGTTTACTCTGAGATGCCTGCAAGACAATTAAAAGAGAAATACCGAGGGGAGTGTTCATGAGATATCTGGATACCAAGTTGGAAACTGAGAGGAAGAATGATTCAAAATTCATATATTTAGCTTTACTTGACTCCTAGAATATCTGTATACATAGGGCCATGACATTATATCTTTAAGTATATAACATATGAGGCTCCTCTGTCTATGGAATTCTCCAGGCAAGAATATTGGAGGAGGTAGCCATTCCCTTCTCCAGGGATCTCCTTGACCCAGGAATCGAACTCAAGTCTCCTGCGTTGCAGGCAGAATCTTTACCGTCTGAGCCACCAGGGAATCCCTGGTTCTGATGCATTATACACACACAAATACACGTATACATATCTAAAAATAGGAGATACAGAGAAATAGCAACCAATTATATGGGGGAAAAGAACATCCCCCCTTCTTTGTTCAAAATTACTTAAAAGACTGTTTTTACTATGTTACTGGGGGCTCAGTCATGTTCCATGGACTGGAGCCAGCTTCTCTGTCCACAGAATTTCCCAGGCAAAATTACTAGAGTGGTTTGCCATTTCCTCCTCCAGGGCATCTTCCCAGCCCAGGGATGAAAATTGTGTTTCCCTATGTCTCCTACACTGACAAACAGATTCTTTACCACTGAGCTACCTTGGAAAGAATGTCATTATTTTAAAAAGTATATATAAAGAAAACAGTAACTGGGCAAGGCTCTCATTTAAAAGACAACATTTCTCTCGTTGATGTGGTGGATAAATCCAAATATTTTTGCTGTTGCTGTTGAGGTAAATCGTTAAGAAAGCTTTCCTCCATTTGGCACATTCTAGTGTTTCTAAGTTGACCTTCAGATGGAAATCAAGATCACTAGCTTTGTAGCATTAATCAGTTTCTTTAGAGGCTGTGCTATTATTCAAATCTCTTTCAAAACATAATGAGAAGTTGTGCCAAATTAAATGAAAGCAACAGGTAAGTGAAATTACACACACAATAAATGAATAACCCAACATACTTAACTAGAGCCCAGACGTTACAGAGTCAGTGTAATTCTCTAAGTGAGGCTGGTGTTCTTTTCCTTACCAGACGCTTCATGTAGCTGGATACCTCCTAGAGTTCCCTCTCCCATATCTTCCACATCATTGTTGAGTAGGTTCCATTTGCCCCAAATCTCTCCATCTGCTCTGCACTGCCCTCAAGCCCTGTCCCATCCCAGGCTCGAGCCATTTGCAAAGGCCGTGATTCCACTCCGCACAGCTTAATAGGCACTGTGCCCTTTGCCTAGCTGAGCCCGAGTGAAACAGCCTTCTGATCACTCCTGACCACTGTCTCAGGACAAGGCAGGGGCAGCGTCTCGGCTCTTAGAGTATCGTCTGAGTTCCTCCAGCATTTAAGGAACTTTGCCATTGCCCTGCTGCTTAACCTACTGGCTATGAACCCTATCACACCCAACAACCCCCAAGCCGGAATATTCTTTAATGCTCACTTTGTACTATTGTAATGGAATTTATAAATAAAGTATCCACACACACATATTTAAAAACACAGACACAACACATATACTCAGTCTCAATTCAACGCCCCGGCTGTAAACACTGGACAATTTAAAATCACACAATAAAATACTATGAATTACAAATGTTCAGGGGCTTTCCTGGTGGTCCAATGTTAGTAGCCACCTGCCAATGCAGGGGACATCAGTTCGGTTCCTGGCCTGGGAAGATTCCACAGGCCGTGCGGCAACTGAGTCCATGTACCACAATTACCGAGTCCACACTGCAACTACTGAAGCCCCCGTGCCCCAGAGGCCATGCTCCTCAACAAGAGAAGCCCCTACTGGCCGCAACTAAAGAAAGCCCTCACAAAGCAATGAAGACCCAGCACAGCCAAAAATAAAAGATAAGATTTTGTGAAAAAAGTTCAGGCATACGACCACCAGAAGACACATAAAGTGGTCCTTTGTTTGCCCCTATCTATGGAATCTGTGTGAAGGAGAGATCCACAAATGCAGGTGGGAACAGATGGGCTTTCTGTGACTCAAACACCGCAGGCAGGGTTTCATTGGTGACATGACTTTAAGGAGACTTCTGACTCTGAATAATGCAAAGTACAATCTTCTCTTAAGTTACATTTACAATTCAATTTACAATTTTCCTGGAAAAAGTCACTGCCTACTAAATCCATGCCAAAGAGGAAAATCTTTGTGTTTACATGCAAAGCACAATAGGTTTCAGGCTCAGATAATCATAAACAGGTTTTTCACCTACATAAAAGCCCTTTCAACAGAATAGGGGTGTGGTGTATGCAGGACATTCTTGTTGAAGGGGACAGTCCTGCAGGCTGCAGGGCAGCTGGTACCTGCGGTCTTCACAAACCAAGTGCCAGCAGCTCCCCCACTAATCATTATGATACCTGAAAACAACCCTGTAAACTTCCAAGATCCTTTCTGGAGACCACAAAACCTATCCTAGTGGAAAACCACTAGCTTAGCACACAGCAGAGGCTTACGAAATGTTCGTTGAATTGATGACCTTTAATCATTAAGCTTCAAAAATATTTTTCAAAGTACTTTTCATGTGACTACACCATGTACACATTCCAAGGATTCCAAGTAATCTACAACATATTGAAGTGATACGCAAGAAAACTTCCCACCACAACTGAAATGCACACGGGAAGTCAGACCGTTTGAAAGAGGCCATGATCACTTCCACACTGTGCTGCGGCAGAGTAAATGCAACTTGGCACAGGAAAAAGGCTCTGCCATCTGCTATTACTACAGACGAAAATATTTCTGGATACTACATGAATGGTTATGTGCATATCACCTCCAGAAAGTAAATGTGAAATGAAAGAGAAGTGGGATTGTTTATACCCTGATTTTAACATATGCTACTGTTATGAAGCAAATCAGCCTTGTCGAGGTATTTTCAGAAGGAGTGTCATAACTGGAAATCTCATGGCCCTGTGGTGGTTGGGCTCTTTGAGGCTGTAGGAAGAGACTGGCTTAGATGACCCCAATTAATGAGTTCATTGTGGGGTACACAAGAAGATAAGGACAGCAAGGACAGCCTTGGCTGTGAACTGTGGCAGTGACTTCGCACTGCGCTTATGCATGCCAGAACACCAATGGTAGGCTGCTCTTACCAGGTGGCAGTCTTAATCCACTGGCTCTCAATCCTAGCTCTCAACTGAGTCTCTTAAAGAGATTTTCAAAGTCATTGCTCCTTGGACACCACTCGCAGAAACTCTGCAGAATTGTTCTCGAATGGTATCCTGACATTGCTGTTTGTTGGGTTACTTGTTGATTATGTTGTTTTTAATTCCCCAGATGATTTTATGTGGTGGGGTTGAGGCCCACTGATCTTAAGCCAAAATTCAAATTCTAATGATGAGATCTGCTGGCATGGCAGGCTAACAAGAAAAACATTTTGAGTGTTGGCAAGACTCTTTACCCTGCAATGTACCCCCAGAGAAGTGACATCTGTTTCCCTTCTTGGTAAGTTGGTCTTAATATATCCTGAAAGGCAGCAAGAGAGTAGGTATAGCTTTGAAAATATGTGCAAACTTACTTCAAAAGATTTACAAGTTTTTTGTTCTTAGGAAAACATGATAATTTAGCTAATGCACCCACGTATTCAAGAGAGTCAGATAAACATGGTCAAAATTGAAGACAGTAAAGAGCTAGGGTAATCCCTGAGCCTCTAAATCCAACAGAAAGATTGGGAAACAAAACTGGATCATAAAGCTAACCTATAATTTCAGAAAAGGTAAATTCTATTTGTGGTTAAATCTGGTCTGAATCAAAATTCTACAAATACCCAAACTTCTCCATGACTTAGAGACCCAGACATGCCATGGACATCACATGCTGCTCCTGCAGCCACTTTATTGGTATGCCTGTGAGGCACAGTTGATGTTGAACAAGGGCAAAGAACCATCAGCTGCACAGTTCTGAAAACTGCCCATTAGAGTAGAACGTGCTTATGTAAGACAACATACTAGGCTGAACATCTGGTGGACAACGTAATCCCAGTGCAGCCATGAGGTCCACAGGGGTTCATCTCAGGAGCACTGTCACAGTTGAAGATGCACAGTCCCACCTTTGATGGAGGCCCAAGCGGGCAGATATTCCCTCATGTCCCCTGCTGGCAGCTGGAGCACAGACATGGGACCGATGCATGGCCAGTGAGGCACACCTCACACCTAATCTTCAGAAGACAGTGCTGAGAGTGCAGCAAGGCAGTGGCAATGGCACAAGGGTCCATCCAGTTCTCACAGGTCTTCCCCCAGCCCAACACTTCATTATTCTCAACAATTCTAGGAGTTGCTTGTCATCCTCCAGTACATCTTTCCATGGTCAAATATACCAGAGTTAATTTCTGTTTTCCATCAAGAATCCTAACTGGTAAAAGCAACAGGTACATATATGGATGACAAGGAGGTAAGTGGCTCTATTTTCTCTAGAATCACTAGCTTTATGATGGCGTAAGACAGGAGCTGTCGGTCAACCCTGTCACTGTGTGGAGAGAGCTTTCCTGAGAAAGAAACTCTGGTGTACAGATTCTAAGAGGAGCTTGGTGACTCCTAGTATTCACGCCCTTCATAAACCCTTTCTTTATAAGCATGGATGGGATTGGGACTTGCTTCTAACCTACAGAATAAAGCATGCCACTTCCATGATCATATGACATAAAGCTGTAATTTTTGCCTTGAGAGCAGACTCTTCCTTGCTGGCTGTGAGGAAGGAAGCTGCTGTATGGTGAGCTGACCTACAGAGAGATTCAAGTGCCAGAGAACTAAGGATGGCCTCCGGCTGAGAGCTGACAGCAAAGCTCTCTGTCCAACAACCCACAAAGACCTGAGTTCTTTCAAAAGCTCCATAAGCATGGAAGCAGCTCCTTCCCCAGTCATGCCTTCAAATGAGACCTCAGTGCTGACAGACATCTCTGCTGCAGTCTCGGGAGAAAACCTGGCGTGTAAGGCTTGAAAATTCTAATGAAAGTGTCAAAAAGGATGTTACCACACTTAAGAAATATTAACCCAAATGTTCAACTCACTGTATGAATTCCCAGTGAATTGTATCTGGAGAAGGAAATGGCAACCCACTCCAGTATTCTTGGCTGGAGAATTCCATGGACAGAGGAGCCTGGCAGGGTACAGTCCATGGGGTCACAAGAGTAGGATATGACTCAGTGACTAGATCAACCACTATACCCTTGTATTAGATACAGCTCAATCTGTGATGTGTGGGAGAAAATAAAAATACCATTGCAAGAAATAAAAGAGAAAATACATATAAAAGTGGTCCATATAATGCTTAATACACTGGAAGTGTTAAAATGTGAGTCAAAATCCACTTACCTGACTTGTTAAAACTGAGAAACACTATGTTTCAACACTCAATTACTATCACTAAAGGGCTTCTCAGATGGCACTAGTGGTAAAGAACCTGCCTGTCAGTGCAGGAGACATGGGAGATGTGGGTTCGGGCCCTGGGGTGGGAAGATCCCCTGGAGAAGGAAACGACAACCCGCCCCAGTATTCTCGCCTGGAAAATCCCATGGACACAGGAGCCTGGCAGGCTACAGTCCAGGGAGCTGCAAAGATTTGGACACTGAGATCCAACCAGTCCATTCTGAAGGAGATCAGCCCTGGGATTTCTTTGGAAGGAATGATGCTAAAGCTGAAACTCCAGTCCTTTGGCCACCTCATGCGAAGAGTTGACTCATTGGAAAAGACTCTGATGCTGGGATGAACTGAGGGCAGGAGGAAAAGGGCATGACAGAGGATGAGATGGCTGGATGGCATCACCGACTCGATGGACTTGAGTCTGAGTGAATTCTGGGACATGGTGATGGACAGGGAGGCCTGGCGTGCTGCGATTCATGGGGTCGCAAAGAGTCGGACATGACTGAGCAACTGAACTGAACTGAGTGACAGTACTATTTCAAGAGCTCTCTGAAATACGTACTTTTATCCAGTAAGGTGTCATTCTCAGGGGCTCTGATGTCCTCAGACTTGTGTGAGCTTCATCTGCTATTCTTGTACCCACAGAAGACAGCTCAGAGGCACTGAAATGGTGGGAGCTTTTCCAGTGAGTCTGATCCTGATTTCAGGACCTTTTCTGTTTATCTTTTTAGTCCTCCCAACAAATCCACGAGATGCATACAGTTGCAGTTCCTACGTAACAGACGAGGAACTGAATTTTTGAAAAGTAAAAGCAAGGGCCAGGGTTATGAAAGGGAGATCTAAGAGAAAGCATGAGTGACGCTCAATAATTGTGTGTTGAAAGGAGACCTGAATAATATGTCTGTATCCAGTACTCCCTCACTGACGGATATACCTTCTGCTTGCTTTTGCTCAGACTTTTTAAGTCCGGGAAAGCATAAGTAGGATGTATAATCTTCAGTGAGGAACATGAGGATAAGACGCCACATGTGTGACCAGAAGCCATATAACTGTTCATGTAACACAACTCTAACATAGAAGATCATGTTTTACCCATAAAACATTTCCCCCAAATGAACTAATCTACTGATTTCTAATTTGTACCCCTCAACAAACTTTCAAAACAGCTCTGTGCGCCTCCTTCAAATCTACTAAAAGACTTGTTTCACCAGGTGGTTTTAATTTTCTTTACTGTTTTCTAAGATCTTTTGCTGCCCGTTCCCCATCCAATCTCTTTTTAAAGTGCTGATTCTGAGCTGGACCTTATGAAAACTCAACTGAAACCAGCATGCAAAATTCTATGGAATATAGATCAAAAGTGGTCAGTTCAGTCGCTCAGTCGTGTCCGACTCTTTGCGACCCCATGAATCGCAGCACGCCAGGCCTCCCTGTCCATCACCATCTCTCGGAGTTCACTCAGACTCACGTCCATCAGGTCCGTGATGGCATCTAGCCATCTTATCCTCGGTTGTCCCCTTCTCCTCCTGCCACCAATCCTTCCCAGCATCAGAGTCTTTTCCAATGAGTCAGCTCTTCGCATGAGGTGGCCAAAGTACTGGAGTTTCGGCTTCAGCATCATTCCTTCCAAAGAAATCTCAGGGTTGATCTCCTTCAGAATGGATTGGTTGGATCTTCCTGCAGTCCAAGGGACTCTCAAGAGTCTTCTCCAACACCACACTTCAAAAGCATCAATTCTTCGGCGCTCAGCCTTCTTCACAGTCCAACTCTCACATCTATACATGACCACAGGGAAAACCATAGCCTTGACTAGACGGACCTTAGTTGGCAAAGTAATGTCTCTGCTTTTGAATATGCTATCTAGGTTGTAAAAGTCTCCATTAAAAATGAAGACTTTTGAAGAGGATCTTAGAACAATATGGAACAGATAAGAAACACCCATCTCGTTAGCTGGGCAGCCCACCTCTATGTGGACAGGGAACAACAGC
This sequence comes from Madoqua kirkii, assembly GCA_006408675.1. Classification (NCBI taxonomy): domain Eukaryota; kingdom Metazoa; phylum Chordata; class Mammalia; order Artiodactyla; family Bovidae; genus Madoqua; species Madoqua kirkii. The sequence goes on from SJYC01062380.1 coordinate 65,056, forward strand.
TCTCGTCATTTCAGGCTAAATATAACAGTGTCCCCTTATCCATGATTGTGCATTCTGAGGTTTCAGCAACTCAAGGTCAACCATGGTCCAAAAATATTACATGGAAAATTCTAGAAATAAAAAATTCATAGATTTTACACTGTGTGCTGCTCTGAGCAGCCTGATGAACCCTGTCGCTGTCTTGGTCTGTCAGCCATCCTTTTGTCCAGCATATATGCCTGGAGATACTGAGTAGCCATCTGGGTTATCAGATCAACTGCCATGCTATCGGAGGATGTGTATTCAAGTCACTCTTATTTTACTTAATAGCAGCCCCAAAGTACAAGGGCAATTCAGATCTGCCAAAGATAAACCATAAAGTATGTCCTTTAAGTGAAAAGGTAAAAGTTTGCAACCTAATAGAGAGGAAAAACTGTATGCTGAGGTTGCTAAAATCTGCAATAAGAATGAATCTTCTATCAATGAAAGTGAGAAGAAGGGAAAAAGATTTGTGCTACCTTTGCTGGTACATCTCAAACTGTAAAAGTCTGACTATCATGGTGTGTGATAAGCATTTAATTAAGATGGAAAAATATTAAATTTGTACAATAAGGTATTTGAGAGCCCATATCACATAACTTTTATTGCAGGATACTGTAATTGTTCTATTTTATTATTGTTACTGTTACTCTTTCCGGTAGTTATGTATGGATGTGATCGTTGGACCATAAAGAAGGCTGAGCACAGAAGAATGGATGCTTTCGAACTATGGTGTTGGAGAAGACTCTGGAGACTCTACTGGACAGTGAGGAGATCAAACCAGTCAATCCTAAAAAAAATCAACCCTGAATACTCATTGGAAGGACGATGCTGAAGCTGACGTTCCAATACTTTGGCCACCTGATTTGAATAGCTAACTTATTGGAAAGACCCTGATGCTGGGAAAGATCGAAAGCAGGAGATGTGGGTGACAGAGGATGAAACAGTTGGATGGCATCACTGATTCAATGGATGTGGAAGTGGGCAGCAAACTCCAGGGGATGGTGAGTGACAGGGAAGCTTGGCATGGTGCCATCCACAGAGGTGCAGAGTTGGACATGACTTGGCAACTGAACAACAGCAACAACAATCAATAACTGTTAATCTTTGTGTCTAATTTATAAGTTGAGCTTTATCCTAGGGATGTATGTACAGGAAGAACATTCATATAGGGTACAGCATGATCCCTGATTTCAGGCATCCACTATGGGTCTCGGAACATATCTGCTCAGAAGAAAGGGGTCCCTACTATACTCAGAATGAGTCAGTCTTGTATTATCTGAAACACCATTACAAAGGATGTGTGTTAAACAGTATATCATCAGTCTGCTCAAGACATTTGATAGCAATCTTGACAGCAATCATATGTGGTGCAATGAGAGAGACACTGGAGTGGAATTTATGAATTTTAACTGAACTTTTACCATTTCTTAGGGCAAATCTTTAAAATTTGCCCTAAAACTGCTACAATGCAAAAGAGCTTAAAGACAGGTGTTTTCAACCACTGACTTTATCGTCATTTTTCCATCCTGGCAAATACATCTTAAATCTTTTGCCACGAAAGCCATTTAATGCCTAACTCTGACGTTCTCAGATTAGAGATCTGACACCAGAACATGACTCAGTTCAGTTCAGTTGCTTAGTCATGTCCTACTCTTTGCGATCCCATGGACTGCAGCACACCAGGCCTCCCTGTCCATCACCAACTTCCGGAGTTTACTCAAACTCATGCCCATTGAGTCGGTAATGCCATCCAACCATCTCATCCTCTATCATCCCCTTCTCCTCGCACCATCAATTTTTCCCAGCATCAGGGTCTTTTCAAATGAGTCAGCTCTTGGCATCAGGAGCCAAAGTACTGGAGTTTCAGCTTCAGCATCAGTCCTTCCAATGAATGTTCAGGACTGATTTTCTTTAGGATGGGCTGGTTGGATCTCCTTGCTGTCCGAGGGACTCTTAAGAGTCTTCTCCAAACCACAGTTCAAAAGCATCAATTCTTCAGTGCTCAGCTTTCTTTACAATCCAACTCTCACATCAATACCCATACATGACTACTGGAAAAACCATAGCCTTGACTAGATAGACCTTTGTTGGCAAAGTAGTATCTCTGCTTTTTAATATGCTGTCTAGGTTGGTTATAGCTTTTCTTCCGAGGAGTAAGCATCTTTTTAGAACATGACTAATACCACTATTATTAGTGCAAAACATCTGAGGGAAACAAAATGAAGTATGAGCCATAATAATGGCCATCATGAAGAAAATTCTTCTACCTTCAGAAAACCTAGAGTTCTTTATGGGCAGGAAGAAGAACTGTACACAGGATGATGCATGTCATGTCACTTAGCTTTTTCCAGGGATGAGCTTTCCTGGATGAGATCAGGAGAAATATGAGAGGAGTGATGAATCAATGAGAGAAATGTGGCGAAGACTCATAATAATCCATGACCCTTATTTTTTTACTCCCAATTAGACTCTCACATCAAGGAGAGGACTTCTAATATTCCACAAGGTTACGCAGACACCAACTGTCTGGATGGGCAGGCTCTGAGGACTCTGACACTTACTCAAAGTGAACTATCTTCCATGTGGACTCTTTCCTCACCCCTCCGTCAGCAGCGCACAAGAGGGGAGAAAAGCGAAGGAGGCTGCCAGGAGTCAGCCATCAGGACAGACAAACCAGGCACCGCTCCTGTTAGAAACCTATTTCACCGTAAGTACATATGATGGCTTCCCAGGTGACAAAGTGGTAGAGAACACGCCTGCCAGTGCAGGAGATGCAAGAGACACAGGTTCAGTCCCTGGGTGGAGAAGAGCCCCTGGAGGAGGAAATGGCAACCCACTCCAGTATTCTTGTCTGGAGAATCACATGGACAGAGGAGCCTGGAGGGCTACAGCCATGGAGTCCCAAAAGAGTCAGACATGACAGAACATACATACACACACACACACACACACACACACACACACGCGCGCGCGCACACAATACCTATGTTTAAATAACTTCAAGGCAATTTTCTAATGGGAAAATGAAGAAATGGGAAAAAACAAAGAAAGAAAAGACAGTAACAGTGAATTTCCATCAACACTACACTAGTTATTAGTAAAACGATGGATTGGATAGTGTTCATTTTTAATTCATAGACTCTTTTTGTATATTCAGTACAAAAGAGCACTGCAAGCTTATAAAGCCGTTTTTCTACCGCCTGCATAGTACTGAATTATTTAAAACTCATTTGAAAAACACACACACCTGACAGTTTCTAAAATACCATTTGACAACAACGTTTTCAACATCTATAAAAATATGTGCTAGAGAGGCAGACTCTGTATACAATCTTTCATTATCAAGTCCTCAAGTATTTTTACCCGCTGGAGCATCACACTTCACAAAATCACTGCAGAGGAATAGGAAGCAATGCAAGCCTTTCTTCAGAGTTCAAGTTACTTGGTGTACATCATTCGATGAATGCATGCCACCCTCCAAGTAAAATCAGCTGGTTCATCAAAATCTGCACAATGTCAGGACTTCCCTGGTAGTCCAGTGGTTAAGACCCTGTGCCTCCACAGCAGTGGGAATGGGTTCGATCCTTGGCTGGGGAGCTAAAGTCCCACATGGCCACTAAAACAAGAAGTTCTAAACAAGAAAAAAAAAAATGTGCAATGTCAGCTACACTGGGACATCTTCCCTCCAAAGCTACAGGATTTAAGTCCTCACAAACTGACACTTGGTAAGATCTCATCAAATAAATTCTACAAGTTTGTATGCAATACTGATGTTGGAATACCTCTTGGAAACTCAGAGGTATTGTAAAAAATTACATATCTGTATTATTTGTTCTATAATGTTTTCTTTTATAAAGAAATTTTGGGTTTAATGAGTCTAAAATTTTAATAATCAAAAAAGCTAACTCTTAATATAGAAAAAAAGTTTATGAAAACATACATCCATTTGAGAGTTGATCCAGCTTCCTCCATATCTATGCTTACATTCTTTTCATGTCTGTTTCAAATTTTCCTTCTAAGTTTCTTAATTAAGTCTGCCACAGGTTTGCCCATTTGATTTGTCTTTTTAAAGATATGGCCCTCTAGTTATCTATTTTTTTCTTTAAAAGAATTTTACTTTTACCAATTCCATCTTTCCTTAATCTTATATTGATTCCTTTTCTAGTTTAAGATGAGGACTTCATTTATTTACCTTTTAAAGCTTTTAAAAAACTTTCTTATAAAAAAGAACTTAAGGGTTAGATATGGAGTATTCCAGCTATTCATTTCTAAAGGTTTTTTTTTTTTATTATCATTTCCTCTTCATCAGGGAGTTATTTAAATTTCCAAGTGATTATGAATAATTACTAGGATTGTTTTTTTTCCTTTTACTCATATTCAGTCTTTTTTCCCCGCTAAGTATTTATGTATGTAGCTGCACCAGGTCTTAGTGGCAGCATGTGGGATCTAGTTTCCCAACCAGGTATCGAACCCAGGCCTCCTGCATTGGGAGATCAGAGTCTTAGCCACTGGACCACCAGGGATGACCCTCATATTTAGTTTTTAAAGTCCTTATCATTACTTTGTGATCAGACAATATAGCCTATAAAATCTCTGCAGTTTTAGAGGTGATTAAAGCTACCTTTGTAGCTGGTGCACGGTCCCTGTTTATCTCATTATCTGATGAAGGAACACGTGGTCTCTCAGGAGGATGAGATGAGCCCAGGGCACTCCCAACATTCTAGCCCCATTGTTGAGCTGCCTCTTAAGCCTCCTGTATGTCATTGTCTCTTTGCCCATTTGAATGGACGCTGCCTTCTAACTCGGCACTCAGGTTTTACATCTGACTTCTTTCCACGCTAGACTTCTGAACAAGGTCAGTAACTCAACTTACACTTTGCCTATTATCTTTAACAGGGCTAGTTACCTCAAAGTGTCTTTATTCTACAAACGTACATTTTACTGAGTAACTATGATGTACCAAACACTATTGTAGACACTGAGGATACGCAGAGAACAGGATAAATGATAGCTCTGCCCTCCTGGAACTTGGGAGGGATGAGAAAGTTAAGGATCATGCAAATATGCTGTTTATATTTTAATAACTCAAGTCTTTCCATGTAAATAATGCATGCTCACTATAGAGAATCTGACCAAAAAGCGGTTAAAGAAAAATAATAAAACTCCATAACATTAACACTAATAATATTGTTATCTGTTTTTCCTTAGCCTTTTTTGTGACTATTCTTAGTTTGGAAAAAAACAAAATGGAAACCACATCACATGTAATACTTTGTATTCTACTTTTTACTCAACTTGAGGATCTTCCAATTCTATTAAGATAATCTCTGAAAATAGCATTTTAATGATTATATAATATTCTACTACATTATCATTTAAACATTTACCTATTATTGGGTTGTTAAGTGGTTTCCAATTTTCCAACACTTTATGACAATAAATACGCTTACATCTATCATTTTTTGTATTTACTGTTATTTCTAATTTGGACAACTTCCTAGAAAAGTAATTACCAAATTAAAGGGTACAAACATTTTGCAGCTTTCGATACATACCACCAAATGACTTTTCAGAAAGTTTATACCAAGATACAGCACCAGCAGAAGTTTATGTGAACTCTCATTTCACCAAACTCTTAACAACAGTGACAATCTTTTAGTCTTATTAAAAGTTATTTTAGGGTACACTGAATTAAAACTATAAGTTAAACAACAACAGTTTCTTCCAAATGGTTAAACTCTTCTTCAAGTACCATTTGCTAAATAACCCTTATTATCCCCACAGATTTATAATGTTATCTTTATTATGTTCATGGCTTATTTTGCCCTAAAAAGATGCAGTGGGAAAAAGTATGTCTTAGAATCAAGAAACTACGGTAATATAAAGGAGACACATATTGCTGGAAATAAAATTTGTTATTTATTTGACCTGTGTGTTATAAACAGCTGCAAAATTAAAATGCTCTCCTCTTGAATTCAGAGGGGAACAATGTCCATTTAAAGAGAGATAAATTAGAAGCAAATTATTTTATCTCTCATATAAGCTAATGAGAAGCCAAGTTGAAATGGAAGGAACATTCATGTAGTCTGCAGCCTGTTCTCAGCTGGTTATCATGGAATAATTGATGCATTAATGATTTCAATTCATAGCACCGACTGTCTTCATTTTGCATAATTTAAACGAAACCTGAATGTAAATGGAAAACAGTCCTCTTGACTATTTAACTCCCAAGACTTTTAGCTAAAAATCATTTAATCCTGCAGAAGAGGAGGGGAAAATTAGCAAATAAAAACAACTTTCTATTTAAAACATTCCTTCTTATTCTGAAATGGGAAGAATTAAGTAAATACACCACAAAATCTCCAGAGATGTGATTTATCATCTTATTAGTTGAGAGTGAACTCTGTGTAACATTTATCTCCAATAAATGTCTCCTGAAAAAAAGATCCAAGTAGACCAAAGTGCACATTCTAAATACTGATACTCCCAAGGGAAATAAATGTACTATACTTCACAGGGCTCATTTTTTTAATAAAAAAACTATTAGTAAGAAAACAATCAACTCAAAATAATTGCTGCAATTGGTAATTAACTTTTCAGATTAAAAAACACCTTTTCCTGTAAAACACATATTATACAGTGCTCTTTAATTTAATAAGATGCATGTATTAACTTATGGCATATGACTTTTTTAATTTTTAAAAAATTTCTTATTTTAAAACTAATTTGTAGTCATCATTACCTCAGACAGTCAATATAGTAAACCCAAGCCTTGCACCTGTCACCAAGTCACCAGAATTGATCATTAACAAGCCTAGTTAGTTAAGTACAGATTAGGTAGGTATTATCATCCACAAACCCACAGTTACATCACAGCATGATGGCCAATTAGTTTCAACCTGCGCAGTGAACCTTATTCCAGACAACTCTACGCTCAACTGGAAAAACAGCTGCTTCCTCATTTCTGCCTACTGTTCTTCTCTGTTATTCTGAGCCAACCAATTGGGTGAAGCAGGTCTGAAACCAGGTCTGAGTAATTTAATGACAGCAGGAGTCCTCCATGCTAATGCGCTCTAGTTGGGATGGAAATTTCTCATATCTACCTCTGTGTATGACGTGCACATCTTACAATGGAACCACAGCAGTGCCATTTAAGAAAAGACAATATATGTTCATACACCTAAATTAAAACTTGCTTAGAAGAATGGGGGTTCAGGATGGGGGACACATGTACACCCGTGGCTCATTCATGTCAATGTATGGCAAAACCACCAGAACATTGTAAAGCAATCAGACTCCAATTAAAAAAAATTAATTTAAAGAAAAAAAGAAAACAAAAAACTTGCTTAGAAACCATGCCAATGGTTAATTGAACACTGCTTCTGAATCACAAGAGGGCAAATCAAAGAAGTTAATGCTTATACACATGGACATTTAGGAAAAAATAGCTTCTAACAACGACCAACCTAGACAGCATATTAAAAAGCAGAGACATCACTTTGTCAACAAAGGTCCATCTAGTCAAGGCTATGGTTCTTCCAGTGGTCATGTATGGATGTGAGAGTTGTACTATAAAGAAAGCTGAGCATGGAAGGATTGATGCTTTTGAACTGTGGTGTTGGAGAAGACTCTTGGGAGTCCCCTGGATGGCAAGGAGATCCAAACAGTCCATCCTAAAGGAGATCAGTCCTGGGTGTTCATTGGTAGGACTGATGTTGAAGCTGAAACTCCAATACTTCGGCCACCTCATGTGAAGGGCTGACTCATTTGAAAGGACTCTGATGCTGGGAAAGACTGGGGGCAGGAGGAGAAAGGGACGACAGAGGATGAGATGGTTGGATGGCATCACTGACTCAATGGACATGGGTTTGGGTAGACTCTGGGAGTTAGTGATGGACAGGGAGGCCTGGTGTGCTGCGGTTCATGAGGTCGCAAAGAGTCAGACACAACTGAGCAACTGAACTGAACTGAACTCGTCGTTAAAAATAAAACCAACTGTCACAGCCAAGAGGAGCTGCCATGGACTGAATTTTGTCCCTGCCCAAGTCTGTATGTTGAAGCCCTTGCCCCCAGTGTGAAAACAGCTGGAGATGGGACCTCTGGGAGAGAATCGGGTTCAGGTGAGGTCAGGACGGTTGCATGCTCTCTCTTTCAGTCTCTCTTTGTTATGTGAAGACACAGCAAGAAGATAGCCATTATAAGCTAGGAAGAGACGCCTCGCTAAACACCAACCATGCTGGCACCTTAACCTTGAACTTCTAGTCCCTAGAACTGCGAGAAAATTAAATTCTGTTATTCAAGCCATCCAATCTATAGTATTTTGTTATGATTGCCCAAGCTGATTAACAAAGGAGCCTAAGGAGACATGAAATGTCACATAGGAGTCCAGTTAAGGATCTAGAACAGAAAAAGGACATCAGGTAAAAACTAGGGAAATCTGTATAAAGGAGTTTAGTTAATAATAATGTGTCATATCGGATCATCAACTGTAACAAACATACCATACTAATGTTCAGTTCAGTTACTCAGTCATGTCCGACTCTTTGTGATCCCATGGACTGCAGCACATCATGCCTCCCTGTCCATCACCATCTCTCAGAGTTTACTCAAACTCATGCCCACTGAGTCAGTAATGCCATCCAACCATCCCATCCTCTCTTGTCCCCTTCTCCTCCTGACTTCAATCTTTCCCAGCATCAAGGTCTTTTCAAATGAGTTAGCTCTTCGCATCAGGTGGCCAAAGTATTGGAGTTTCAGCTTCAACATCAGTCCTTCCAATGAATATTCAGGACTAATTTTCTTTAGGATGGATTGGCTGGATCTCCTTGCAGTCCAAGGGACTCTTAAGAGTCTTTTCCAACACCACAGTTCAAAAGCATCAATTCTTGGGTGCTCAGCTTTCTTTAAAGTCCAACTCTCATATCCATACATGACATTAAGATGTGAAAATTAGGTGAAACTGGGTGCAAGTTATGGGAGAACTTTCTGTATCTCTACAATTTTTCTGTAAATCTAAGGCTATTATAAAAAGAAAATTTATTTATTCAAAACAAACATACAAATAGGTAAAACTTGTCTTCAGTCTACTCCTAAAGCAACCTATCAGATTTCTTAGTTTCAGTGTAAAAGACTTTCTGTCCTTAGCTATAATTTAAGTCATTATCGATTAATATCAGACAAAAAAAATCCCCATAAACAGTCTAAGTTATTATTTGTGTGTGCCTGCTCAGTCACGTCCAGCTCTTTGCAACCCCATGGACTATAGCCCACCAGGCTCCTTTGTCCGTGGGATTCTCCGGGCAAGAATACTGGAATGGGTTGCCATTTCCTTCTCCAAAGGATCCTCCTGACCCAGGGATCAACCAAGTCTCCTCTGCTACAAGTTAATTTGTTACTGCTGAGCCATCAGGGAAGCCCCAAGTAATTATTCACAGAACTTAAAACTGTACAGTGTACTTAAGGTCCCTTGTTATATATAATCTAATAAGAACCCCTTGAAATTCAGTATCACCACTCATTAACAATAAACAATTAACTTATTGTTCAGTCACTAAGTTGTGTAGCATCTTGAAAGTATGTTGGGGACACAAAGATAAGTCATGGACAAGGAAATAAAACTTATTAGAAAGGAATAAAAAGTTGTCCCATTTCACTAATAAAAGATTATAAACAACAGTAAGGGAACAACTTTTGTTACTATCAAATTAAAAAAATATAGCAAATATTCAGTCTGGTCAAGAAGTGGGGAAGTAGGCACTCCCATATGCTGTTGGTGGGCTGTAAATGAGAACACATTTGGAGAAAACAAGATAGTAATATGTATTAAAAAGCCATGAAAAATAGTTCAAACCCATGAACTGATTCTGGACTCTACTCCAAGGACATATTCAGATCTGGGAGCCAAGACTAACAAATAATGCTTTAATAAACATTCTCACTTATAATTTGGATGATTAGGTAATAAAATTAGCATGTCAAATTAGTGAATGAGAAAATAAGGAAACTGCAACATGAATCATTATACAGCCATTAAAACTGAGGCTTCTGAAGAGCTGTGCTTGTAACAAGTTAAACAAGAGAGTAGGAAACAGAATTGAGTATGAGGGGAGGGGTGTGCGATGGCAGAACGCTACAAGCAGTTTTCTCTGGGTAGGAGATTATGGGCAATTTGTGTTCTTTATCTGTATATATTTTGAACTTTCCTACAGTGAATACCCCTTCGTGGATCACAGCTTTATCAGGGTGAAGGGGCTTGAGTAACTCAGTGAAGCTATGAGCCATGCCATGCAAGCATGAATATACTGTTTTTCAATTAGGAGCTGAGAAATTAGGTTACACTCTCATTTGGCTACTGTTTTCTTTTCAGTTTAATTCTTTAGATAATATAACCAGATTTTAAAAGAAACTATTTCAAATAGGAAAAGGAGTACGTCAAGGCTGTATACTGTCACCCTGTTTATTTAACTTATATGCAGAGTACATCATGAGAAATGCTGGACTAGAAGAAAAATAAGCTGGAATCAAGATTGCCAGGAGAAATATCAATAACCTCAGATATGCAGATGACACCACCCTTATGGCAGAAAGTGAAGAAGAACTAAAGAGCCTCTTGATCAAAGTGAAAGAGGAAAGCAAAAAAGTTGGTTTAAAGCTCAACATTCAGAAAACAAAGATCATGGCATCCAGTCCCATCACTACATGGGAAATAGGAGAAACAGTGGAAACAGTGTCAGACTTTATTTTTGGGGGCTCCAAAAATCACTGCAGATGGTGATTGCAGCCATGAAATTAAAAGACCCTTACTCCTTGGAAGAAAAGTTATGACCAACCTAGACAGTATATTCAAAAGCAGAGACATTATTTTGCCAACTAAGGTCCGACTAGTCAAGGCTATGGTTTTTCCTGTGGTCATGTATGGATGTGAGAGTTGGACTGTGAAGAAGGCTGAGCACCAAAGAATTGATGCTTTTGAAGTGTGGTGTTGGAGAAGACTCTTGAGAGTCCCCTGGACTGCAGGGAGATCCAACCAGTCCATTCTGAAGGAGATCAGCCCTGAGATTTCTTTGGAAGGAATGATGCTAAAGCTGAAACTCCAGTACTTTGGCCACCTCACACGAAGAGCTGACTCATTGGAAAAGACTCTGATGCTGGGAGGGATTGGGGGCAGGAGGAGAAGGGGACGACCGAGGATGAGATGGCTGGATGGCATCACAGACTCGATGAACGTGAGTCTGAGTGAATTCTGGGAGATAGTGATGGACAGGGAGGCCTGGTGTGCTGCAATTCATGGGGTCACGAAGAGTCGGACACGACTGAGCGACTGAACTGAACTGTTAACACTAAATCTCTCAGAAAAAAAAAAGAAAACACAGTAGTCAGATAAAATTCTTTCCTGCTCTTGATGCACTTTCTATTCAGCTTGAAGCTCTTCGAAAGTGGTCAGGGATGGCTCAGCCGTCCAGGACAAGTCTCTTCTCTTGCCATAAGCTTGGACTCCAGAGCGAGGGAAATGATTTATACACTCCTTTGTCCCTCAAAAAGTTCCAGTCCTAATGGGAGGGAAAGTTCTCTGCCTCCAAAGCTCTCATTCTCATCTCATAAAACCCAACCCAAGGGAATCACTGCTCTCGTTAAGCACTGCTCACACCTTGAGTTCGGTTCAACTGCAAGCCCTCCTGGGAGACAAACAAACTCACTCTTTTCTATAACTCATATAACTTTCCTTTATGGGAACCTGTAAAGAGAGAAGGAAGGAAATGTATAAATGGACACCCAAGGAATGCAGAAGAATCTGCTCAGGAGAGTCCTGGAATGTTGACTCAAGCTGAACTGGTTAACAGGCTGTGAAACATGCTTCCACGAAATAAAACAGAGGGTGAGTATCAGTTTTATATACATGTGTCATCCAACTTTAGTAGAAAAATGCAACCGTGCCAATAGATAGAAAATAAAAGATGTCATTGTATAATATAAACAGAAAAACAGTGCTTCAGAAAACGCTCACCCTGGCCAATAAATACATTTGTATATACGCACATACCCAAGCACACCAAACAACCTGGCAACAATACATTATACCTACTAAAAAAGTTGGTTTTTTAAAAAAATTATGGCCCCTCCAATACAGGTCAATTTGCATTAAAACTGACAAAAATGGCATAATGAATTGGTATAACTTCTTGCAAAAACAGCTTAACCCACACTTGAAAAACAGGACTCTCTTACAGCAGCCGTCTCTCCTCTCAGTGAGCTGCCACTACCCTCCCTGGCCCTGAGAAGACCACGCTTCCTCCTAAGTCTCATCCATCAGGCCATTTTTTAAAGCTTTTTTACTTTGGATTAGAGTATAGCCAATTAACAGTGTTGTGACAGTTTCAGGTGAACGATAAGGGAGTAGGCTGTATATACATGTATCCATTCTCCCCTAAAGTCCCTTCCCATCCAGGCTGCCACATAAAATTGAGCAGAGTTCCCTGTGCTATACAGCAGGTCCTTGTTGATAATTGGTTTTAAATATAGCAGTGTGTAAGTGTCCATCTTGTTAAAGGAGCTTTCTCTCCAAAGCACAATTAACTTGGGTATCATTGGATTTACCTATTTGTCATTTGCTTGTTTACACACACTCCCAAGGTGTATTTTAACCCTATATTCATTTGGATTTTATTTTCTACTAAGCTATTGGAAATAAATCTATCAATACACTAAAAAGCTTGGAAAGGAATGTTGCACTTTTGGGGAAAATGTGTTAACTTTTACACTTCATTGTCTCCTTTGCTCTAGATTAACCCTTTCTCTGGAATTCCAAAGGATTTTTAAGAATAATGTTTATAACTGAGCAATCGTTACTAGCAATTCTGATTTAGGTAGGTGAAGTCTAAATCTGTTAGCACACATATTCATATAGACAGCTAGAGCTGGCATATTATTAATTAATAAGCCTTGCAAACTAATACTTATTCTAACGAAAAATAATCAATTGGCAGAAATCTGTCATCACAGCCTACTCTCATTGCTCCTCAAGACATGGCAATCTAATGCTCTTCCACTGAAGACAATAAATGTCCCTGACCTTAGAGTAAATGCATTTAACTCTAGTTTAAGCAACTAATAGCTGCTTTAAAGCAGCACCTCCCCAAATTTTTGTACTGTGTCACACACTAAAAATACACTTTAGAAATGCACACACATACACCTACCTAAAACAAAAGTGCCTGGAAATAACACCCTCACCACATTCAACACTAGTCTGTCTCTTTTCTTTCCTCTCTCCCTTCCTTCCTCTCTTCCTTTCTTCTTTCAGATGCTGCTTGGGTCTCACTACACTGATTTCAGAACCCTTTAAAGGATTAGAACCCCCAAGTGCCACCCACTGCTGTAAAGCCCTGTTACCTGATGGGTGACGCTGTTGTGACCCGTGGTTCCACAGCAGCCCAGCATGCGCTCCTCCCCCTCCCTGGCTCTCTTCCACTTCCACTCGAGACCCCTCCCACGCTGTCCTTTGTACTCCTTTGCTTTTCATCCTACTTTCCCCATTTCTTTTTCATTCCCCTTTCTGGGATTACCCAGGAGACAAATCTCCCCACATGCAGAGGCATAAAATAACGCTTGCTTTCTTCCACTTGCAGATTCTGTGGGTGAGGAATTCAGGAAGTACACGAGTGGCTGGTCTTGCCCCCACCAAGTTGAGGCTGGGCTGACACACGGCTATATCTAACAGCCGTTCACTCACGTGTTGTGTGCTGCTTCCTCACAGCATGGGGGAACCAAGGAACGTGGGCTCCATGGGCCAGTGTTGCCACTCATAGGCAAAGGACTTCTTGCTTCAGAAGTAACATGGCACTTCTCTTGCCATCTATTGACTGCAATGAGCCATAAACCCACTCACTTCAGGGGCAGGAGCCCTGGACACCATCGCTAAGTGAAGTTCTAAAAGAACACGTGGGACAGGAGATGGTGTAACCATCACTGTCCAAATTGTTATTCCTCAACCTCATTCCTAATTCCCAAGGCAAAAATCCAGCAGACTGCTACGAAGCTAACTCCACAGAGGTGTCAACTGGCACTCAAACACAAAGCATGCCTTTTATGTTCCCTATCTCAGTGCTACTGGGGAAGAAAGAACAGGCATGTTGCATTTTAGATGAATATGCCAGAAGCACCTTATCACAAAATGTAAGCAAGGAGAGAACTCAAAGTAGGGAGTTCCCTGCATCTAAGTTCATATGGAACAGAACTTACAATCAGTCCCTGTAATGAGAGAGACAACTGGCCACTCTCCTGACAAAGCGTTAACAGTTCAGGGTAATTAGGAATTGTTAATTAGCGATTTCAATGGTTACATGTGTTCTTGCATACTTCACTGCTTCCCTTTCTCTCCCAGCCCTGGCGGCATGAAGCTACCATCTTTCCTTTCATACAAGTTAAGACACAGCCAAGTGCGATGCCAGGGAGGCAGCCTGAGAGCTGGGAGCAGTGATTCTCAAAGTGGGCTCCGTGGACCGCGGGAGGTCCCAGAGGCCCTTCTGAAGTTCATGAAATCAAAACTGTTTTCATAAGAATACTGAGGCATTATTTGCCCTTTCCCATGTACTGGCATTTTCATTAATGATATAAAAGCAACGGGGGCTTCCCTGGTGCCTCAGGGGTAAAGAATCCACCTGCCAATGAAGGAGACAGGGATCTGATCCCTGGGTGGGGAAGATCCCCTGGAGAACGATGGCAACCCACTCCAGTATTCATGCCTGGGAAATGCCATGGACAGAGGAGGCTGGTAGGCTACAGTCCAGGGGGTTGCAAACAGTTGGACAAGGCTTGGCAACTAACCACAACAACATAAAAGCAATAGGGGGCACAACCGCTGTGCCGTGGCTGCTTGAATCAAGTGAATCAAGCAATGACTCCAAAAAAACATCAGGAGTCGCTGTCTCACAGCCACAGATTCACACTCAAAGAGAAAAATGGAAGCTCTGCTAAGAATATCCTTGATAAACTGTAAAATTTTAATTCCTTAAAAAGCATATATCTTTTTAATATGCTATGTGACAAAATGGGAAATAGGCAAAAAGCACTTCAACTCTATATCCAGCTAAGGTGCTTATCTCCCAATGAAGCACCAGTGTGGTTGGCTGAGCTGTGAGGTGAACCGGCCACTGTTTTTGTGAACTCTCCCTCATCACACTTACTCAAAAGAAAAACTGATTGCCCATGGTTAAATAAATGGAAAATAAACAATGCGAGCCTTCAAAAAAACCCCACAAAAACCCAGTGGTATCTATCGTCAATAAAATTTGAGCTTTAAGGTGAAAATGAGAATTCTGGAATCTCCTCCTGCCTGTGCCACCTTAGAAGCAGGGTTACTTCTTCAGACACAGCCACCGAGCGGGGTCCCAGGACACACAGGGAAAGGAAACGACCAAGTGAGGCATGGCTGTCACTGACACGTGCCACACACGGGAACTGTGACAGGGACACCGTGCGGGGCCCTGCGGGGCTCCTGGGCACCAGGCCTCTGTGTCCCCCGTTTCTTTGACTACAGGAAACAGCCTCCATTCAGCCTCCAGGACCTTCCCTGAGTCCCGGTGGGCAGATTCAAGCAGCTGTTAATCAGGGAAGGGAGAGGATGCAAAGCCAGGGAGAAACAGTCAAGAGCAGCCTTGAGGCAAGGTCCTGTTTCTCCATCAGCAGATACACACAACCTTTCTGAGCTGCTCTGCAGATACTGAGGCCTGCTCAAAGCGGGAGAGGTTAACGATTAAGGATAGTGCGCTGCCCACAAGCCTATAGACCTCAGACTGGTTGGACCTGAAACTTGATGATGTTGACTCCTACTTACCTCACCAACTCATCAGAGAAATGGTCATGGACTGATCATTCCCTCTTCGAACAAGTACTATAAAACTGCTTGCTATCTTCCCCAAGTGAGGGCACAAGGTTTTGAGGGCATTGAACCTGCTGCGTGGTCCCCTTTGACTGGCAAAGCAACAGAACTATCCTTTTCTACTTCACCCAAAACTGTCTCCGAAATCTGATTCAGCATTGGTGTACAGAGAAGCTGAGCTTTCAGCATCAAGAGCAAAAGGCCCAGCAGAGTGGTTACTTCACCCTGCTGTGCAGGTCCATACCCCTCACAGCGCTGGCTGTTTGGAGTGGCTTCCCTCCATAAAACTCCCTAACTGGGGGAAATTACTAATTCTGTGGATTTCATAAAACACAGAGGGCCATAAATGTTTGCTTGGCAGATTTTTTTTTCCCTCCCAAAGAGCAGCTCATTAAGTCCATCAATAAAGCAGGCTTTGTTCTAAAGATTTACAATGTTTTCCCAATGAAAATTCTAATTGACAACCACCAGGAGAATAACAATGGGAACAGCAGAGCTCTGGTTTCTCCCATTCTTCCAAGATCCATCTCAAAGAAGCACTCCCTTCTCAGGTTTCCTGGACCAGCGCTCAACTCTGTCTCTATTGGACACACACATAAGGAGATGCTTGGATATCATCAGTTTATCATTCAAAGTAGTCAAATCTTCAAAAACCAAAAGATTTAGTCTTTCAAACTTCAAAGGAAATTCCATTTGATTCCCAGGCTCAGGTCCCTCCATGCAGAATAAGCATATTACATAAAAATGCAACCCTGCCTTCTCTATGTAAAAGGAATGGGGAGGGGGGTGGGGGCTGGTATTGCTAAAAAATAAAAATGCATGATGAGAGTCTTCAGCAATAGTTGCATGAGAATATTAAAGGCACAGCTATTCAGTGGATTCATTATAGAATAAAAGTTCAAGTACCAGAGGGAGTGATTTTCATATGAATGTTGGGTGTTGCCCTCACACACAAGAGTCTCTGGTCTATACAGAGAACCAGTCACATCGAGCGAGTCGGGGAGCTGTGAGTGACAAGGTATAGAGAGGACTGTTCGGATATGGGACACACATTACTGGACCCTGTTTCAAAGAAAACTTTGAAGATTTTGTTAGGCTTTCTTGGTGGAACTGTCACAAGATAACAATACAGTTGCAAATGAGTGGAGTTCAGTGGCCACACCACTGCCTTTTACAGACCAGCTGGCGAAGGCTGCCCTGACGGGATGGGAAATTAGCATTAAAGAAAGACTCAAGGTTACTGGCCTGACACGAAGCCCAAGGAGAACACTCTCCAATAAAGTACACCCAATACAGTCACAAAACCAAAAGCAAAACAAAAGAGCTCCTTACTGAAAAGCAAAGCAGCCCCAAAATATCCATGCTTCTTTCTGAGCCTTCCTGAGTCTCTCCCTTCTCCAAACAGCGTCCAGGGCCCCAGAGCTGAAACATGAATGGCAAACCACGGGCTTCCAGTTGTATTACACAGATTAAGAGAAGTGCAGCTGGTGGAAGACGTAGGGAAATAAAAAACAATTCATCCCTTTTTCTGAAGAGAAAGTAGAGAAAAGAATCAAGGTAGGGAAATATAAAAAACAACTCACTCCTTTTTCTGAAGAGAAAGTAGAAAAAAGAATCAAAGTGGAAAAGCAACCCCCAATTCCATCCCACTCCCCTGGGAACATTCAGACCAGGAATCAGAAGGCCGGAATCCTAACTAGCCTGGTATCTACCACCAGCTGTTCAATGAGTCTCCAAGCCTTCTGAATTTCCTTGTCCTTATCTATAGAGGAAAAGTTATAGATGTCAGGGATTCCAAAACTGTGTTCCCTAGAGCTCCAGTGTTCCAGAGGTGCTTCTGATACAGCCACAGTGACATGGAGGTGAATCAAAGGGAATGGGGTCCTGTGCTTCAATTCACTCCAAACAGTTCAGAGTTGATGCAGCTCATATGTCAAGACTGTAGCTTATCAGTCTTGATAAAATCTTCTGCTTATCATCAAATCACCAAGACAATTCACAACTAAAGTGGCTTAAAAGCATTAGTCCTCTAAAATATCTTTTGATTTTTTAACTTTAAAATTATATGGTTTCTAGCTGCCTCTCTGAATTATCACTATTAGAATTAACTAACTGACAGGCTGGTCAGGAGCTCACTGTGGCTCAGATCATGAACTCCTTATTACCAAATTCAGACTTAAATTGAAGAAAGTAGGGAAAACCGCTAGACCATTCAGGTATGACCTAAATCAAATCCCTTATGATTACACAGTGGAAGTGAGAAATAGATTTAAGTGCCTAGATCTGATAGAGTGCCTGATGAACTATGGAATGATGTTCGTGACATGGTACGGGAGACAGGGATCAAGACCATCCCCATGGAAAAGAAATGCAAAAAAGCAAAATGGCTGTCTGGGGAGGCCTTACACATAGCTGTGAAAAGGAGAAGTGAAAAGCAAAGGAGAAAAGGAAAGATATAAGCATCTGAATACAGAGTTCCAAAGAATAGCAAGAAGAGATAAGAAAGCCTTCTTCAGCGATCAATGCAAAGAAATACAGGAAAACAACAGAATGGGAAAGACCAGAGATCTTTTCAAGAAAATTAGAGATACCAAGGGAACATTTCATGCAAAGATGGGCTTGATAAAGGAGAAAAATGGTATGGACCTAACAGAAGCAGACGATATTAAGAAGAGGTGGCAAGAATACATGGAAGAACTGTACAAAAAAGATCTTCACGACCCAGATAATCATGATGTGATCACTAATCTAGAGCCAGACATCTTGGAATGTGAAGTCAAGTGGGCCTTAGAAAGCATCATTACAAACAAAGCTAGTGGAGGTGATGGAATTCCAGTTGAGCTGTTTCAATTCCTGAAAGATGATGCTGTGAAGGTGCTGCACTCAATATGCCAGCAAATTTGGAAAACTCAGCAGTGGCCACAGGACTGGAAAAGGTCAGCTTTCATTCCAATCCCAAAGAAAGGCAATGCCAAAGAATGCTCAAACTACCACACAATTGCACTCATCTCACATGCTAGTAAAGTAACACTCAAAATTCTCCAAGCCAGGCTTCAGCAATACGTGAGCCGTGAACTTCCTGATATTCAAGCTGGTTTTAGAAAAGGCAGAGGAACCAGAGATCAAATTGCCAACATCCGCTGGATCATGGAAAAAGCAAGAGAGTTCCAGAAAAACATCTATTTCTGCTTTATTGACTATGCCAAAGCCTTTGACTGTGTGGATCACAATAAACTATGGAAAATTCTGAAAGAGATGGGAATACCAGACCACCTGATCTGCCTCTTAAGAAATCTGTATGCAGGTCAGGAAGCAACAGTTAGAACTGGACACGGAACAACAGACTGGTTCCAAATAGGAAAAGGAGTACATTAAGGCTGTATATTGTCACCCTGCTTATTTAATTTCTATGCAGAGTACATCATGAGAAATGCTGGACTGGAAGAAACACAAGCTAGAATCAAGATTGCTGGGAGAAATATCAATAACCTCAGATATGCAGATGACACCACCTTTATGGCAGAAAGTGAAGAGGAGCTAAAGGGCCTCTTGATGAAGATGAAAGAGGAGTGGAAAAGTTGGCTTAAAGCTCAACATTCAGAAAACAAAGATCATGGCATCCGGTCCCATCACTTCATGGGAAATAGATGGGGAAACAGTGGAAACTGTCAGATTTCATTTTTGGGGGCTCCAAAATCACTGCAGATGGTGACTGCAGCCCTGAAATTAAAAGACGTTTACTCCTTGGAAGAAAAGTTATGACCAACCTAGATAGCATATTCGAAAGCAGAGACATTACTTTGCCGACTAAGGTCCGTCTAGTCAAGGGTATGGTTTTTCCTGTGGTTGTGTATGGATGTGAGAGTTGGACTATGAAGAAGGCTGAGCACCAAAGAATTGATGCTTTTGAACTGTGGTGTTGGAGAAGACGCTTGAGAGTCCCTTGGACTGCAAAGAGATCCAACCAGTCCATTCTGAAGGAGATCAACCCTGGGTGTTCTTTGTAAGGAATGATGCTAAAGCTGAAACTCCAATACTTTGGCCACCTCACGCGAAGAGTTGACTCATTGGAAAAGACTCTAATACTGGGAGAGATTGGGGGCAGGAGGAGAAGGGGACGGACGACAGAGGATGAGATGGCTGGATGGTGATAAACTCCGAGAGATGGTGATAAATAGGGAGGCCTGGTGTGCTGCGATTCATGGGGTCACAAAGAGTTGGACACAACTGAGCAACTGAACTGAACTGAAACTGTGTACCAGGTTCTACTTAAAAGGTGAGAAAATGGAAACTCACATAAGACAAGTACATCAAAATCACACAGCTCAGTAGCTGATAGGATTCAAACACAGGAATATCTGACATAAAACCATTAACTGTATTCTGTCTTTAGAGTTAAAGAACAAACTTCACTCACTATAAAAGAGAACTGGTTACCTCATTAATATCAGGTCCTTCGTTTGCATTCTCTAAGAGGAAACACTCACCCTGGCGAGATGAAATGAATAGCCAAGAGTTCCACCCAACAAGCATATCTGTTGGATACAGGAAAGCCCAAAACGTTGATAAAGCCTCCAGGGCAACAGTGGTTGTTCAGAACTTTCAAAGCAAACAAAACTCCTAAAAGAGAATAAAGAGCATTCAAATATCAGCAATCCAAATGCAGAAATGATCAACACTGGCAAAAAAAAAAAACCTAACTGAAGTGAAAATGATTATCTGACTAGATCCAACTCTTGGCTTTGAAACATACTCTATTTCTTATAATGAGTCAACCCAACATTTTACAGAAAGATAATCCTCAAGGTAACCATTCCTTCAATTTTTTTTTCTTTTCTTTGATCTTTTGGCTGCACTGAAAAGCATGTAGGACTTTAGTAATCCAATCAGGGATCACACCCTCATCCCCTACAAGGGCATCCTGGAGCCTTAAGCACTGGACCGCCAGGGAAATCTCCTTCCGTGTTTCTTAACAGAAGTTCATACTGACTTTGAGTATGCTGCTGCTACTGCTAAGTCACTTCAGTCGTGTCTGACTCTGTGCGACCCCATAGATGGCAGCCTACCAGGCTCCCCCGTCCCTGGGATTCTCCAGGCAAGAACACTAGAGTGGGTTGCCATTTCCTTCTCCAATGCATGAAAGTGAAAAGTGAAAGTGAAGTCACTCAGTTGTGTCGGACTCTTGGTGACCCCATGGACTGCAGCCTACCAGGCTCCTCTGTCCGTGGGATTTTCCAGGCAAGAGTACTGGAGTGGGGTGCCATTGCCTTCTCCTTTGAGTATGCTACTAAATATATAACACATAAAATGGGAATAACACACTAGTAACGGTACTAAATGCGACTGAATTTAAACTTCAAAATCATTAATTGTATGCTGCTATGTGATTTTTAACTCAATTTGAAAAAACACCATTAAAGTGTTTTTTTCTAACTCCTATGGAAAGATATATTGAAGGCAGGGCATATTTCCTTTCTTCTCACACAATTAGATGCATGAAGATGTATCTTAGAGGAAGAAAGGACAGCAGGGAAAGGAGAGGGAAGGGTTTGTTTTCCTTCTGTTTCAGGACAGTTTCCCTCCTACTCTTCACATTCTAATTTTTAGAAGATCCATTTTAAGTCCAATGGCAATTCAGTCCTACAAGAAAAATTTAAGAAAAGAACTAGTGAGGGGCAACAGTGAGAGGCAACGTAACACATGGTTAAAGTCATGGAGACTAGGTTCAGATCCCAGCTCCATCACTAACGAGGTATATAACCATGACTGATTTCTCTGTGCCTTAGCTTCATAACTTAGAAAATCAACATAAGGCCACCTCCCTATGGACCTATTACATTAATTAAATAGCATAAACTGTGCACAGAGACTGGGCTCCCCAAGTGGCGCAGTGGTAAAGGATCCAGCTGTCAAAGCAGGAGATGCAAGAGTCTCAGGTTCAATCCCTGGGTTGGAAAGATCCCTTGGAGATAGAAATGGCAACCTGCTCCAGTATTCTTGCCTGGGAAATCCCACAGATAGAGGCGGCTGGTGGGCTACAGTCCATGGGGTCACAGGAGTCAGACAAGACTGAGCACACACACATGTATGGAGAATATCATGCTAAGGAGGTGCCATCATAGGGCGCGGTACCTTTATTTTAATGGCGTTATTGAGAGGCTGCTGATCTTTTTAGAAAACTCCCTATCACAGATACACCAGTGCATCTCTCTCTCTGGCCCCATCACAATGAGCCAGGGCCTATTTCCAAAATTCTATTTCCTGCAGAACCACCTGTGGGAAGACCATAGTCTAAACTGTCCAAGAATGAATAATGCAGCATAATTGGAAATATCAAAATCGATGACTCTCCTGTGCTCCAATCAGCCTCTTCTCCAAAATCCAAGCCCCAGCAGTCCTTAGCCACTCTGATGTCAGTTCCCTCACCAGCTGGGACCCCCACTTCATAAAACAACAACAGCTGCACCTCCCTTACTGTCTTCAGGCAGGCTACCTTTAAAAATGTGTCTGCCTTACCTGAGAAACCGATAGCACAATTCCTTTTGAAGTCAGGCTCATTTAGAAATTCTGCCAGAGCAAATTCCAAGAACAGGTACACAACCCCAGTGAGGAGGGAGAACGTGACGATGATGTAGGCAAACCATCTACTCCCCAGTCTTCTCTCCAGATGAATTCCTTTCCACAGCATGGATGCCATATTGAAATACAAGTGCCAGTCATCCGCGTGGTGAATAGGGGAAAGCAGCAGGCGCTGCCAGTCCTTCTGCTGGTAACACTTCTCCACGCTGAGGCAGGAGCTAAGCAGCGGCTTCAGGGGATTCAAGAAGAACCAGATGTTGACAGCCAATGTTGCCAGGGTGACAGGGGGAACATTGTTGATCCCAACCTGGAAGATTTGAGAAAGGAGGAGAAGCAGCCCAATGTTAACTCCTCTTGATCTCCGATGCATGGTGAGATATCAAGCCGGAGACAGGAAGATGTGGTCAGGTTTGGGGAATACACAGGCAGCTGAATCTAAAACACAATAAAAAAATGCACATGAAAATCCAGCAAGTAAGAATTAGGGCATTGATAAGACTGCTCACAGGAAGATGAGCTTATGTTACATGTATCTCATCTCCCATTTAATGGAAACGTTTATATTCCATGTCATCCAGAGCAATTCCCAGGACACCAGCTGCCGTCTCTCCTCATTGTACATCCTAAAGGAGAAATGTTATCCCAAATCCCAGTGGGCTAGTGAATGGCTGGGTATGCTTTTTCTGACAAACAGGCCATAAAAATGTGACTTGCCTCCCGTATAAAAAAACTTATAACCTAACAAAAAGACAAAGATACTACACAAATATTTAATGATAGTACACAGCTACTTAGTGATTTCTTCTCAGAATGCTAATTTTAAAGAAATTTTGATGTTGATATATTAGAGTCTGCCCCAAAGTTGTTCAACATGGCAAGTCTTAAAATGCAAACACATAACATCTAGTCCGTTTTGCCAGATGTTAACTGCTAGAATGCTTTATTTTCACAAAGATTTCCTCTTTTAAATGTTCCACTATGTGCCAGATCCTGGACTGAAACATGGTCACTGTCTTTAAGGAACTCATTTTCTACTAAGAAGTAAACCAACAGCAGCCACACAGTGTTTTAAATTCAGGGACAGAGGAGGCCGTGACTCAGCCTGACGTGGTTATGGTCTGGAAGGGTGAACTGGATTCACCAGTGAGGAAAGAGTACCCTGTTCACTGGTCTACTTCTCCATGCCCTGGGTTGACCTTGTGACCTACTTTGGTTGACAGAATGAAGAGCAAAGGACACCAGTTCTGAATCTAGGCTTCAAGGTGATTTGCAGACTTCTGCTCTCTTTTGGTGGAGAAGGAAATAGCAACCCACTCCAGCGTTCTTGCCTTGAGAATCCCAGGGACGGGAGAGCCTGGTGGGTTGCTGTATCTGGGGTCGCACAGAGTCAGACACGACTGAAGCGACTTAGCAGCAGCAGCAGCAGATCTCTGGAACCCTCCCATGCAACCATGCACACAAGTCCGGGCTAGCCTGCTGGAGGATGGACGACATGTGCTAGATCTAGTCACCTGATAGCCAAGCTACTGACCACCTCAGAAATAGACCTGTTGAACTGACCAAAAATGAATAAGTAAATCCAACTGGGGGCTTCCCTAGTAGCTCAGCTGGTAAAGAATCCACCTGCAATGCAGGAGGTGGGAAAAATCTCCTGGAGAGGGGCTATCCACACCAGTGTTCTTGGGCTTCCCTGTGGCTCAGATGGTAAAGAATCCACCTGCAACGTGGAGACCTGGGTTCAGCCTCTGGGTTGGGACAATCTCCTGGAGGAGGGCATGGCAACCCACTCCAGTCTTTTTGCCTGGAGAATCCCCATGGACAGAGGAGCCTTGCAGGCTACAGTCCATAGGGTCGCAAAGAGTCGGACACGACTGAGCTACTAAAACGCAAATCCAACTGAGCCCAGACTAATTTGCTGACTCACAAAACAGTGAGCTAAATAAATGATAGCGTTTATCCGTAACAAGATATTTCAAGTTTTTTGTTTAGTTTTGGCTGTGCTTGGTCTTTGCTGTGCAGGCTTTTCTCTAGCTGTGGTGAGCAGGGTCTGCTCTCTACCTTCAGTGCCCGCTACTCAGCGTGGAGGCTTCCCTTATTGCGGCCCGCAGGCTCTAGTGTGTGTGGGCTTCAGGAGACGCAGCTCCCAGGCTCCAGAGGGCAGGCTCAGTAATTGCAGTGCTCGGGCCTAGCTGCTCTGTGGCACATGGGATCCTCCTGGACCACGGATCAAATCCATGTCTCCTGGATTGACAGGTGGATTCTTTACCACAGAACCACCAGGGAAGCCCAGTAAGTATTTTAAATTAATTTCACTACATTTTGGAGTGGTTTATTACACAGCAATGACTAAACAATACCAAAAGACTTCGCTTTGGAAAGAGTCTGGGTTATGCTTTTGGGAGGAAGCTAGTAAAGATTAAAGATGCAAGAGATAAACAAAAGGAATCAAGTCCCGAGAGGAACAGCCTTGTCCACCACAAGTAAGAAGACAAACGTCAGGTATAGATATGGGTCAACAGGCAGATTAGGGGAAAGGATGCTGAAAAATTCTTATCTAGTGGTTTACTGATTTGCCTGATTTCCCTTTTTCTGAGCTTTCTTGTCTTCCAATCAAATACATACCTCACTCTGATATGCTGAAGATTTTCATTCAGACAGCACACTGGAAAGTGCATACATTCGGATTTAAAAACCGGCTAGACTCTCCTACTTACTAGACCTGGGACACTGGGCAAACTACTTAAACTTCAATTACTTCACTTTAGTAATAATACCTCCTTCCCAGGATCACTGTAACCCGTCTAGAACAAAGTAGGTGCTGAATAAACGGTAGCTACTTTTTCACTGGGGCTTCCCAGGTGGCTCAAGTGTACAGAATCCAGTTGCCAACGCAGGAGATGTAGGTTTGATCCCTAGGTCAGGAAGATCCCCTGGAGAGGGAAATCCACTGAAGTATTGTTTCCTAGAGAATTCCATGGACACAGGAGGCTGGTGGGCTACAGTCCATGGGGTTGCTAAAGAGTTGGACACGCCTGAGCAACTAAATAACAACTTTTCATTACAATAAAGTAATCTCACTTAAGAGAAAAAGCTTTCACAAATGATAGCATTCTAATAAGACTCAAATGTACTTCCTAACCCACCCCCCATATGGATTCTTATTAACATCACACCCAAAAGAAAAAATTACACATATATGTGTATGTCATATGTGTATCCCTATTATTAGCACTCAAATTTCTTTACTGCCAGGGCTTATCATTATAGCTTTGTAGCAATCTCACAAACTAGAGAATTTAATAAAATTTCAACTGAAAAGCTCCCAGATAATTTTGGAGAAATAGTCTATATTTTTCCCATTGACCTTCATGTTGATTTTCAAATCTCCAACTATTGTGACAAGTCTGCAATTCCCCCAAATAGTTTTATATACATACATATATATATATATACATATATATATGTTTTATATACATACATATATACATACATATATACATATATATATATATATATGTCAAACATCATTACTTGTAATGAGAGTAATGGAAAAATATGGCCATGGTCATTAAGTAACCGGCTTAAAAGAAATCACAAAATAAACCCTTCAGTATTAGTACAGTGTCCTATGATACCAGGCATATGCGCAGCAGAAAACCAAAAGTAATTATGTCTTCGCTTAAGAAAAGCAAAGACATAAAAGAAAAGCAAATTCCTCTCAACTGGAATTACTAGAGATGAAGAGTACAAACAAAAAGATGGTGGCATTTCCCCAAGCCTCCCTTACGCCGTGCACCCAGGCTCACGTTACACTGCTTGACTTCTGCTCAAGACCCAAAGGCCCCTTCTTGTTCTCCTCCCTTCTCACCTCTGTCTCCCCACTGATGGCTGCTCCTGCTCCCCTGGGCTCTCCTGACTCCTTCCAATCCCCCTTTCTTTGCTTTTCAGTTTCCCTCCATTCTTACACTCTATTTTGCATACACTCATGGAATTCCACTCTCATGGTTTCTATAATTCTTTTTATCAGGATGGTTCCCAACTTTATATTTTACAGCCTTTATTTCTAGATTTCAGAGACATAACCTTCTAGGAAGAATAAAATCTGCCCGATATCTTGCTCTCACAGAACGAATATTCAGCCGTACCCTCAATCACTAATTTATTTAATAGCTAACAAGTACTGATTGCATGCCAGCCCCTGTGCCAGGCACCATAGGCACAGTAAAGACCAAAACCCTAGCAATCTCAGTCCCTAAATGGCCCATTTCTATTTGTTGAAGGAAATAAAAATACTGGCTGCAAAAAAATCACAGGATGAATAAAACAACATGCTACGCTTAATAGTGCAAAGGCAGATAAAATCATAACCAATGTGAGAAGTGCATAATGTGTGTCAGGCTCTGCTTTTACAAAGGCCAATAGAACATAAGTTTTGAGTTTAAGTAGCCAAGATCAATCCAAGTCTTTTAAGTAGCCAAGATCAAGCCAAGTATTATTTCATATCAGATCTGTGGCCCAGTTTCCTTTCTTGTAAGTTACACCAAGTCAGACATCCAAGGTGAGGGGTTAGCCTGTTTGTAACAAGGTAACAGAAAATCCAACTAGTTCATGTGGAGATCAAATGTGTAATTTGACCTTGTGGGTCAGGCAGGCACAGTTCTAAGAACAACAAAGACAACAGATCACAAGTGGCGTTTACTATAAGATGAATATTGTCCTGTATATCAATATATAGAACTTTCTAGAGAGCTAAGCTAAGCTTATTTAACTTATATGCAGAGTACATCATGCGAAATGCTGGGCTGGATGAAGCACAAGCTGGAATCAAGATTGCAGGGAGAAATATCAATAACCTCAGATAAGCAGATGACACCATCCTTATGGCAGAAAGTGAAAAACTAAAGAGCCTCTGTGGCCGAGAGGAGCTATCCCGCATCCGAGGTCAGCCCTGGGACTTCTTTGGAAGGAATGATGCTAAAGCTAACCTCCAATGCTTTGGCCACCTCATGTGAAGAGCTGACTCACTGGAAAAGACTCTAATGCTGGGAAGGATTGGGGGCAGGAGGAGAAGGGGACGCAGAGGATGAGATGGCTGGATGGCATCACGGACTCAATGAACATTGAGTCTGAGTGAACTCCGGGAGATGGTGATGGACAGGGAGGCCTGGCGTGCTGCGATTCATGGGGTCCCAAAGAGTGGGACATGACTGAGCAACTGAACTGAACTGAAAGAGCCTCTGATGAAAGTAAAAGAAGGGAGTGAAAAAGTTAGCTTTTCACAGAAAACTAATATCATGGCATCCAGTCCCATCACTTCATGGCAAATAGGTGGGGAAACAATGGAAACAGTGAGAGACTTTATTTTCTTGGCCTTTAAAATCACTGCAGATGGTGACTGAAGCCAAGAAATTAAAAGATGCTTGCTCCTTGGAAGAAAAGCTAGGACCAACCTAGACAGCATATTAAAAAGCAGAGACATCACTTTGCCTACAAAGGTCCAACTGGTCAAAGCTGTGGTTTTTCCAGTAGTCATGTATGGATGTGAGAGTTGGACTATACAGAAAGCAGAGCCCCCAAGAATTGATGCTTTTGAACTGTGGTGTTAGAGAAGACTCTTGAGAATCCCTTGGACTGCAAGGAGATCTAATCAGTCCATCCTAAAGGAACTCAGTCCTGAATATTCACTGGAAGGATTGATGCTGAAGCTGAAACTCCAATACTTTGGCCACCTGATGCAAAGAATGGGCTCATTGGAAAAGACCCTGATGCTGGGAAAGATTGAAGGCAGGAGGATAAAGGGACAACAGAGGATGAGATGGTTGAAAAGCATCACCCACTCGATGGACGTGAGTTTGAGTAAACTCTGGGAGTTGGTGATGGACAGGGAGGCCTGGCGTGCTGCAGTATATGAGGTCACGAAGCGTCAGACACAACTGAGCAACTGAACTGAAGCTGTGGGAGACAGCACAGAAGCAAGATTGATGAGCTGGAAACTGGAGCGATGTGTTTGGTTTTGAAAGTGACTTGTTCATTCTAATCTGTACCCAGACCATAACCAGTTATACCAGCTCAAGGAAGAGCAGGTTGGGTCCTCGCCTCAACCCTGCCCTCGCCTTATAAACACTTCCTTCCCCTCACACTCAACATGTCCCAGCCTGAACACTGGAAGGTCACTTCCAAGGCTGGCCTTCCCCCCACGTTCCAGATCTCAGGACACAGAATCCCCACCTACGTAGCTATTCATGTTGGAGATGCTGATAACATCCTCAACACATACTTTCCCCTCTTCATCCCCAAATCCCAACCACCACACTTTAATTCTTCCAAACTACTTTTTTATCAATCTCCCTCTTTCCACCCCTAGATCCACTACATCAACCTAAACCACCATCATAGCTTGCCTGGATTACAACAAATTCTGCTTCTCCTTCTTATACCCACCAACCACTTTCCACCACTGCTCAGAGTAATCTTTATAAAACTGAAGTTGGAATACCGTGCAGTAAGCCACCAAGGCTTATTGTTAAAGGCTGGATGAAGTCCAAACTCTTGACCACAATTATATGCTCGTGATAACCAGGGCCCTGCCTGCCCCTCTGGGCTCATCTCACACTAGTCTCTGCCTTATCCGCTATGATCCAGCCACTCAGGTGCTCCCACCTGAGGAACTTCACGGTCACAGCATAAATGCTGAGGGCAGAGTTATCTGTTTTAGCCACCACTGAATACCCAGAGCCTAGCATACTGACTCATACTCATATAAGTTGTGTTCGTCCAATGAATCAAAATTAGCATGTTAAATATATCTCTACCTTATACAGTAAATGAGACTGACTGACAAGGTCTGAATACCTATGATACATTCATCCTAAGTATTTTTCCTACAGTTGCAGCAGCCTTCCTCACAGCACTATACATATTATTCCACTATTAATACTTTCAGTTCCTGAATAGTGTTTGTAACATTTATCTCAACTTTACAGGAATAAACTTCTGCTCTGTTTAAAATGTATTAGTAAGTTGCCTTGCCAGAACTATTTGATAAAATAATGGCATTTTAATTATGTAGTAATACACACCAGACATTGCTATATCAAGGCTGTGACAGAGAGAAATGGAAGAACTCTTAAAATATTGATAGGAAAATTAGCCACATTTACTTTCAATGAGAAATTAAAAATTAAACAGGTATGTAATAAGAAAAAATAAGTGGTTAGAACAAACAAAAGAAACTGAATTTATAATCTGGGAGCCCAACGTGTCTCATGGGGGAAAGAAAGGAGTTTTATGAAAAGGGAACAGAAACTAAGCACAGTGATTCTCAATTCTACTTACAAAAGCAAGAAATATTTCATCATCCCCATTTACCATGGTGACACTGTATCTCAGTTTTCAGTTTAGATGTTCAAGAACTCAGGCTATTAAACCGCAAATATACATACCAGTTATAAATTATAGTCCCGATTTGGCATCTGATAGTAACCAAGTTAATATCCCAAGAAAGAAACTGCAGTCCTAATAGGAGCAATCAAACACTGTTCTGAAAACTGCCTTCTATGTCATTAAAAGTGCAACAGATCTTAAAATTATTCCCTGAGAGCTTTTAAAGTTGTGTGACTTTTCTTTAAGAATCAATAAAAGGATTATCAATACATATTTGAGGTAGAATAATGATATGTCATTATTACTATTTTCACGCCTTTGGAAAATTTCATTTAGGTTCCATACATATTTAAGCATATCCTCTAAAAAAAAAAAACAAAACCATAGAGAAGAATGTATGTTTGTTCAAGTCACTTCGCAAGTATTTATCAGAGGCCTGCTATCATTCAGGTTGAGTATTTTACTAATGCCTGACTTTCCAGATGCTTAAGCACTGATTTTTAAAAATAGGCTATAATTCACACATCATAAATTTTACTCTTATACTACACATCTCAGTGGGTTGTGTATATTCACAAGGTTTCACAATCACCACCACCATCTAATTCCAGAATATTTTTGTTCCATCCAAACAAAACTCTCTCCACTTACCTCCTCAACCCTCCACCTACCCACCTTGGCAACCACTCATTTACTTTTCACCTCAGTGAATCTGCCTATTCTGAACACTTCATACAAACAGAATCATACAGTATGTGGCCTTTCGTGTCTGGCTTCTTTCACTTAGCACACTATTTTCAAGGTGCATCTACACTATACGAAGTCTCTGTACTTAAGAGTTCCTTTTCATGATCCAACAATATT
The DNA here is from genome assembly GCA_006408675.1 of Madoqua kirkii. Lineage (NCBI taxonomy): Eukaryota > Metazoa > Chordata > Mammalia > Artiodactyla > Bovidae > Madoqua > Madoqua kirkii. The sequence goes on from SJYC01062380.1 coordinate 95,780, forward strand.
TCATTATATAGATAAACCACACTGTTCTATCCATTTATGATGGACATTTGGGTTACTCCCACTTTTTTAGCTATAAAGAACACTGCTGCTATGAACATTCACGTACAATTTCTTTGTAGAAACATATCTTTCCAGTTCTCTTGGACTTATACCTAGGAAGAGAATTGCTGTGTTAACTCTGGGGCTTCCCAGGTAGCACTAGTGGTAAAGAATCTGCCTGCTATTGCAGCAGACTTAAGCGATGTGGATTTGATCCCTGGGTTGGGAAGATTCCCTGGAGGAGGGGATGGCAACCCACTCCAGGATTCTTGCTGCCTGAAGAACCCCACGGACAGAGGATTCTGGTGGTCTAACAGTCCACAAGATCTCACAGAGTCAGACACGATTGAAGTGGCCTAGTACGGTAGGTAACTCTATACTTAACTTTTTGAGCAACTAAAAATTAGTTTTCCAAATTTTTGTGCCATTTTTCACTCCCCTTCAGTGTAAAGAGCTCCAATTTCTCCATACTCATACATACTCAACAGCACTTGTTATTATCCATCCTTTTTATTACAGCCATCCTAAGTGGGTGTGAAGCAGTACTGACTTGCAATTCTCTAGTGACGAATGATGTTGAGCGCGAGCTTAAATTTTTATTGCTTAAGATACAGATATGCATGTTCATGGTACACGTAACCATACAGATGAACATATCCCTCCCACACCCCCTTCAAGGAACAGTTTAACAAACACTTCAAAAAAAAAAAGAAAGATGATGAAAAAAAAAATGGAACCACAAAGTCATTCTGGTTAAACTGCCAGAATTTTAGCACCACCATCCATCTCTTCCCCTGTGACATGATGTGCTAAAAGTGAACAAGAATGTACTTCAGTAGCAAGGGCCGGGCTGGGGCCAAGGCATTCAACTCTACACACTGTAAAATCTTGTTTTGAAAGATGCAGAGGGTTAGTGTGATTTATCGATTCAAATGAAGCAAAAAAACTATGGAAATAGCAGATTGGATATGCTAAACATAAAAACGTCCTCCACTTTTGAAATTACAAGAGCTGAACAGCAAATTAGAGCATCATAAATACCACACTGACTTGGATATTCACCCAAGTGAATTCACAAAACATTAGATGCATTTTTTCTCTCTCTCACTGCCAGCATGGTCTATTTTCTCTAAGAATGAAATGAAATGGATCGTTTTTTCTCATTGCCATCAATGCTCAGCCACCTTTTCATTCATGGCTTTTCTAATGCAAACATAAGAGACTGTTTTTACCACCTGTTAACATAGGGCCAATAGATGAGAATGCTTTGTTCCAAGACAATAATAATACAATCTGTTGTTCTTCCTGTAATACATCATAGCATAATTTTATTTTTCCTAAAGGTATTAGCTCCAAGAAAGTCCAATTACAAAGTGCAGATTTTCAAAATATTTTTGAAAGTAAAAAAATGCTTCAGTATATGTATTTGCATTTGGTGGAAAATAAGAATTTATGAACCAAACACTTGTAAAGTAATTTGTTCCCCGTTTCAAATATATGAATGCATTTCAAAAAGCTTACATAGCTTAAAAAGTGATACAGCTGTTAAATACAATATACATAGTTATATCAATAACATAGGAAGTATACTTTTTTTTGCTGTTCAGTTTTTTTTTTAATTGGAAGTTGTTTTTGTTTTATTTACGTATTTTATTGAGGTATAATTGCCTGACAATGTTATGTTAATTTCTGCTGTACAGTGAAGTGAATCAGCTATATATTACACATAAAAGCCCCTCCCTCTTGGAGCTCCTTCATAGGAAGCATACTTTTAAAACTTAGTATTTAAAACATTAAACGTAATAGCAGATGGTCTGGCTTCACACCACTGCGTGGTGTTCAATCGACCAGAATGCATCATCTACCTGAGTTGATGAGTCAGCGGGGAGCTCCAGGGATCCAGTGTGGAAGCTGCGACAGAGCACCATCAACATTTTATGACATAAACAACAGATTTTTTTCTGGTGATCAAAATCTGTTATATGGCCTCATGAGCTACGTTAATGATAAAAATCAAAGAAAATCAGAGTAGGATTCTGTTTTCTTATTTCACATTAGAGGCAGAGAGATACAAAGAAATGACAATCGAATGAAAACCGACTTCATGAACAAACAATGAAAACTGGAATCAAATTATAGGAAGAAGGTAATTGGAATCTAGTCTTTATAAATACTACGACACTCAGTAATTACACTCCAGCGTCTATTCATGGAAATATCTACAGCTCAGACTCTGGTCCAGAAGAAACTGGGAACTGTGAACACTTTTCCCCTTTGAAGACTGCTGACATCTCCATGTACACAATGGTTCTCCAATCTCATACACTTCATCTTCATAACTATGTAAGAAACTCTTACTCAGCTAGAGACAACCATTAAACTCTCTCTCAGATACCAATGGGCTAAATCTTTCTGATTTTCAGCTACCAGACCTAGCTTAAAGACACAAGACCTAGTTTTTAACACATGAGAGCTCCTCTTTCCTTCTCCCCCTTATATACCATCTCTCCAAGTGAAAACAAATACAAAATTTCCCATACCTTACTGGAACTAGGTCCAACTGTCTTTTACTAGGCCGTCTTAAGTACGAATATCAATGCCGTCCATGTGGAAGGCAAAATAGATGACCTCTGGGGAGTTAGGATTTAAGACCACTAAAATGAGATCGAAGTAAAAGAATGTTCCAGATGAGTAAGCAGCCATTAATAAGGTCATATGTGTGGTGACAGACCCCACCAAAGGTCAGACCCTTATCACCTGAGCTCCTCCCCCAGTCTCGAGTTATGCCTGACTCGATTTGCTTAAAATCCAATGTCATCATGTTATTCCCTGCCCCCAATCCGTCATGTTTTCTTATCTAGATCAGCTTTCTCTATGTTATCATTGTAATAAGACTGAATAGTATCACAGTTAACAGAGTAGATTCTGAAGCTTAATGGTTTGGGTTCAAATTCTGGCTCAACTGTTTGGAACTGTATGATCTTGTTGTCATTTGTATGAACTTGTTGTTGTGTCCGACTTGTGGATTGTAGCCTGCCAGGCTCTGTCCATGGGATTTCCCAGGCAAGAATATTGGAGGAGGTTGCCGTTTCCTTCTCCAAGGGATCTTCTCGACCCAGGGATGGAACCCACGTCTCCTGCATTGGCACATGGATTCGTCACCAGGGAGCCCCTTATAAAACAGATACTAAAGAATAATAAGACCTATCTCATAGAGTAGTTAATGAGTGACTATATGTAAAACACATAGGACAAGGCCTGAAATATAATAATGACTTTGTAAGTATTAGCTGATATAATCATCAGATCAACTTCAAGCATTTTCGCCTATACTTCAGTCCTATAATATTTGTATACTGTTCTCAATAATGGAGTCCCTGGTGGCTCAGAGGTTAAAGCATCTGCCTGGAATGTGGGAGACCCAGGTTCAATCCCTGGGTCTCGAAGAACCCCTGGAGAAGGAAAATGGCAACCCACTCCAGTACTCTTGCCTGGAGAATCCCATGGAGGGAGGAGCCTGGTAGGCTACAGTCTATGGGGTCGCAAAGAGTTAGAAACGACTTGAGTTCTCAATAATAACTAATATTTATGCAGCTATTTGTAGTTTACAGGTTAAAGTGTCTGCCTCCAATGCGGGAGACTCGGGTTTGATCCCTGGGTTGGGAAGATCCCTTGGAGAAGGAAATGGCAATCCACTCCAGTATTCTTGCCTGGAGAATCCCATGGACAGAGAAGCCTAGTAGGTTACAGTCCACGGGGTCACAAAAGAGTTGGACACAACTGAGCGACTTCACCTTCACCTAAGCATACTTGCTTCATTTCACTTAATCCTCACAATCTGGGGAAGACAAAGTTAGTTCCATGTTATCTACCAGCTGGTCTACCCAGCACTGGCCAAAAAAAAAAAAAAGTCACTTTATTGTCTTACTAGTCATTCTGAAGCCTGCTCTGTACAGCTGCCCAGATGACAAGGAACTCAATGAAGCTTCTGCCCTTGAGACTTTCTGGGGATGTTAAATTCCTCTGTCCAAGGTGCTAAATAATTATGGCCATCTCTACAGATGGGCAGTCCTATGGGGCTCTCTCACCACCAGAGGTCACCAAAGTGAATTTCACATACATCCCATAGCTTTTAAGTCTGAGTATTCAGAACATAACTGCCCAATTTAACGGAAATTCTTTCAGCAGTTTTGGTGAGAAAGCGTCAGAGAGAGAAATTCCATTTCTTTCTCATTTAGAAAGACCGAGATGACAGTGCTCTTACATTGGACTACTAGAGCTCAACATCAGCTCATCACGGCAGACAGTGCTGGCTTATCTGGCAAACCCTTCAGCCTTCTGCCTCTCACAAATGCAACCCTTGCTGCTACTGTCTGCGCTTGTGAGAGACCGCCATGGTCCTACCCATCACTCAAAAAGTAAATGTCCACATTTCCACGGGTTTCCCGGGTAGTGCTAGGGGCAAGAATCCATCTGCCAATGCAGGAGACGCAGGAGACCTGGGTTCAGTCCCTGGCTTGGGGAGATCCCCTGGAGAAGGCAATGGCAACCCACCTCAGTATTCTTGCCTGGGAAATCATGGACACAACTGAGCGACTTCACCTTCACCTAAGCATACTTGCTTCATTTCACTTAATCCTCACAATCTGGGGAAGACAAAGTTAGTTCCATGTTATCTACCAGCTGGTCTACCCAGCACTGGCCAAAAAAAAAAAAAAGTCACTTTATTGTCTTACTAGTCATTCTGAAGCCTGCTCTGTACAGCTGCCCAGATGACAAGGAACTCAATGAAGCTTCTGCCCTTGAGACTTTCTGGGGATGTTAAATTCCTCTGTCCAAGGTGCTAAATAATTATGGCCATCTCTACAGATGGGCAGTCCTATGGGGCTCTCTCACCACCAGAGGTCACCAAAGTGAATTTCACATACATCCCATAGCTTTTAAGTCTGAGTATTCAGAACATAACTGCCCAATTTAACGGAAATTCTTTCAGCAGTTTTGGTGAGAAAGCGTCAGAGAGAGAAATTCCATTTCTTTCTCATTTAGAAAGACCGAGATGACAGTGCTCTTACATTGGACTACTAGAGCTCAACATCAGCTCATCACGGCAGACAGTGCTGGCTTATCTGGCAAACCCTTCAGCCTTCTGCCTCTCACAAATGCAACCCTTGCTGCTACTGTCTGCGCTTGTGAGAGACCGCCATGGTCCTACCCATCACTCAAAAAGTAAATGTCCACATTTCCACGGGTTTCCCAGGTAGTGCTAGGGGCAAGAATCCATCTGCCAATGCAGGAGACGCAGGAGACCTGGGTTCAGTCCCTGGCTTGGGGAGATCCCCTGGAGAAGGCAATGGCAACCCACCTCAGTATTCTTGCCTGGGAAATCCCATGGACAGAGGAGCCTGGGGGGCCACAGTCCATGGGGTTGCAGAGTCGGACACAACTGAGCACTTGTCAGTAGCACATTTCCACAGCATGTAAGAAACTCCTGGAATGACTTTATGGGGTTCAATAAAAATATTTTGGAATTTTAAGTTGTGATCTAGAGGCAGACCAGGAAACAGCTCAAACTTCTGATGCACAGTCCATCTTATTTTAACTCAATAGAAACCCTGAAACAAGATGTCAGCTACTTTGCTTTCACATAACTGTTTCTTGGTGGTAAACTCAAGTTTAAGAGAATTCTTGTAGATTCTAAAAAAAAAAAAAAAAAAAAGACTAAAACAATGCTTCATTTTTAGCTCAATCTCTCCTTATATAGCATAAAATTCAATGAGAACTATTTCAGGCAGTAATAAGTGAGAAAAGGGTGAAAGTTTAAATATTTCCATTTAGCCAAGGGTTTGCTTGTATGAAAAATAAGATCTCACCAAAGAGCTAAGGTAGGGCCACCTAGTTTAAGGTAGATATTGCTCGTGGCAACAATGAGACCCACTGAAATGGATGCATCATGGAAGTGAGCTATCACTGTGGGTGCCGGGCTTTATCTCACCAGGAACTCTGGGAGCTGGTCCAGATAATACCTCAGTGTTAATGCCAAGGGCTAGGACTCTGCCTTAACTCCCTGCACTGGTGGCTTGTCAGAGCAGGAAAGGTGGGTGTTAGGGGCCACAGAAAACACTCGGGTAAAGAATCACAGGTACTGAAGGCTGGAAGTCTGTCAGAGGACACCAAGGGCACAGGGATGTGGCCATCACACCCTGATGTGAGACACACTCCCTGCCACTCCTCCCAACCCGTTCAATTCTGCCCCAACCTTCAGAGCGCCTCTCCTGAGGTGCATCCTTAACGTCAGATTCCTCAGCCATCTCAGCATTCACGAAATCTCCCACAGTGCCTTCCTTCCACATGTACGATCCACCTGCGCCAACAGGGTGTCACCAGAGACTTTTTATCATCTCCACCACACTGTGTTTTCAGGATACCTCGGGGCTTGAGAGCACATATTCTGGAGTCTAAACTGGTCCCAGTGACTGGCTTTAGCCTTAAGAGCTGTGTGAAGTTGTACAAGTCACTTAACCTAAGCCCCTGTTTCCTGCTATGAAAATGGAATAATAACAATAGCTAAACCTGATCCTGTCCAAGTCTCTTGGACAGCAGGGAGATCAAACCAGTCGATCTTAAAGGAAATTAATCCTAAATATTCATTGGAAGGACTGATGCTGAGGCTGAAGCTCCAGTATTTTGGTCACCTGATGCAAAGAGCTGACTCATTAGAAAAGACCCTGATGCTGGGAAAAGATTGAAGGCAGGAGGAAAAGAGGGTTGTCAGAGGATGAGATGGCTGGATGGTACTACTGATGTAATGGACATGAACTTGGGCAAACTTTGGGAGATGGTGAGGAACAGAGAGGCCTGGCATGCTGCGGTCCATGGGGTTGCAAAGAGTTGGACACAACTGGGTAACTGAACAACAAACCTGATCCTAGAATTCTTGCAAGGATTCAGTGACCTAAAACACCAAGTGTTTATTCTAATGAATGATGTCAAGCACACAGTCAACACATTCAATCTCAGCTCCTGCTTCAGTGACTTAAACAGAGATACCCATTTGTTACGGAGTTTAAGTTTTCCTCAACACGGGTCAAACACAAAAGTCAAAAAACTCTGACTGAAGTGACACTCTTATGTAGTATGAGTTCATCCTTGGCAGCACTCTTCTCAAGCTTTACACATGCACAACCACCTGACAAAGTTAATTCACAGATCAGGACCCACATAACGAAGGCTGCCTCAAACGTCTGGCTCATGCCACAAATCTAAACCCAAGTCAGCCTGCTTTTATGGGAACAGCCTCGCTGTCCAGGAAACCTAATGCCAAGCCAATCCTCCACATCAGCTTTAGTCAGGTCACCTTACTCTCTTGAAAAAATAGGTCCTGCTCACCTCAAAAGGAAACCATTCCCTACCCTCTAGCCAACCATGCAGTTTCTTCCTTGCCTCTAACATTCTGTAAAACTCATGTGCATACATGTGTGTGTGCTCGGTCATGTCCAATGCTTGGCGACTCCATAGACTATAGCCTGCCAGTCTCCTCTGACCATGGAATTTTCCAAGCAACGATACTGGAATGGGTTGCCATTTCCTACTCCAGGGCATCTTCCTGACCCAGAGATTGAACCCGCATCTCCTGCGTCCCCTGCACTGGCAGGCAGGTTCTTTACCATTATGCCACCTGGGAAGCCCTCGTTAAACTTGCTCTGGCCCCAAATTTCCAAGGAATAAGGCTCCACTGCTTGGGAGATGCCCTGTCCCCGCACTCTATGAACAAAGGACATCAAACTCATGACTAAGTTGTCTTAGTTTTGTCATCCTGCATATCCCATTCAATCCTCTAAACTTTATGTGGCAGGTATTATTTCATTTTACACATGAGTGGGGATTTTCATCAAGATAATCTGGCTCCAGAATTCTTGTTTTAAAAGGAAGTTGTGAATCAGGTCTGTCTGCAAGAAAGTTGTGAGTTTTTAACTCTTAAGATAGCCTATCTTGTACTCTAGCAGTTTGTCAGAACTACCATGAAAGCTTTTCAGTGAGTTACTACTGCTCAGTGGCCATGGTTCTAGGTAAACTGTAGGGCAGGAGAGGGGCACTCCCAAACAGGCCACTGGGCATAAGGATTATCTTGAGCTGAATATAATTAAGAACCAGCAGATACAACTGAAGCTCTCTGCTTCCCCAGTCTGCTTAAAAGCAGGACATAAATATGTGTACCCTTCCCCTTCTACCAGGCAGGACAAAAGTGAATCACCAGAGACAATCTTAAAATTGGCTCCCCAAAATTCTGCACAGCCAACTTCATCAACTAGCCCTAATCTTCCATGAGTTCCCTGACCCTTTTGCCTTCCTACCATTTGCTGCCCTAGAAACTCAAAGCCCTTTGCCTTTGCCTTGTCACTTCTCAAAGAAATGTATTGTTCTTTTGCTAGGATGCTGTATAAGCCCAAGTTCTAACCAACTCTTGAGCTACTCATCACTAGGTACGGTACTTCCACCATCTGAGCCACCAGGGAAGCACACTAAAAGCTGTACTACACGAATTCTCCAGGTAAGAATACTGGAGTGGGTAGTCATTCCCGTCTCCAGGGGATCTTCCCAACCCAGAGATCGAACTCGGGTCTCCTGCATTGCAGATAAGAAGTGGGCATCAGAGGACGAGATGGCTGGATGGCATCACTGATGTGATGAACATGAATTTGGGCCAACTTTGGGAGATGGTGAGGGACAGGGGGACCCGGCATGCTGCAGTCCATGGGGTTGCAGAGAGTTGGACACAACTGGACTGAACAACAACAAAGATACTTCCACTGTGTATACAAGCTTAGCTGCAGTTCTCAAAATAAGCCTTTATCTCCAGATTTGGGGGTGACAGTTTGCTCTGTGACCTCAATTCTGACAGATCTAAGAAAAAGTCACTGATTTTCAGTTTGCTCAGGGTTCTTCTTGATGTGCAAACCAGGGTAATGACCTGCAAGCTCTTTACATGTCAGGGCTGAAACAGGAAGTCACTCCTACTGTCTTTTGATAAGAGAAATGACACTTCAACCACCAAAAGAATTAGGAAGGACATTATTTGAGCATAAGGACTTGTCTTTGCTAAGAAAGCGCAGTTCTTGACCTTCATCACACACCAAAATATATATGCACTTTGAAGTATTTCAAATGTAGAAAATTTCAGAACATAGAGCTTTTACTCTACCAAATGTAACTGTTTCTTGACACAAAGTTAAGTTGAGGTACAAAGTAATGTTCAAATACCCAACTTCTTTGGTAATTATCATTGTCACAGCTTAAAAAACAACAACAAAAATCTGTTTCTAAAATCAAGTTAAAAAACAAAGCAGTAACAGTGATCCAAATGTCACTTTTCTCATTTTGGAATATACTCTATATATAATAGAGAAGCTGAGGAACAAAAGCCCCTGCTTCTTTGCTGACTTTTCTCCCACCAGGACCAGGGCTCAACCTGGCAAGGACTCTGGAAAGAAGGGCGTAAAGCAGGGGCATATAGAGGGTGCCCTGCCCAGCATTCTTTCACCCATGGGCCCAATCCTGCAAAGTACGGCATAATCTAAGCCACAGAGAGGAAAACATTTTTTCTACCTTTTATGTGGGCAGTAAGGAGATCAAACCAGTCAATCCTAAAGGAAATCAACCCTGAACATTTATTGGACAAACTGATGCTGAAGCTGAAACTCCAATACTTTGGCCACCTGATGTGAAGAACTGAGTCACTGGAAAAGACCCTGATGCTGGGAAAGACTGAAGGCAAGAGGAGACGAGGGCAGCAGAGGATAAGAGAGTATCACTGACTCAGTGGATGTGGGCTTGAGCAAACTCCAGGAGATAGTGAAGGACAGTGAAGCCTAGCGTGTTGCAGTTCATGAAGTCACAGAGCCGGATTTAGTGACTGAACAACCTCTTAAGTGACACTTTTCCAACTCTTAGCCCTGTGTTTCACCCTGGAAGGGGTATCTGCTTTTCAGATTCAACAAATACTTAGATAGCACTCATGAAGTGCAAAAATTTCTATACAACAGCCTCTTTGGGAGGAAAGGGTAATCTTTACCCTATCCTTGCTCTTATGTTACTCAGTGTGATCATGATACATAAGAAAGTACCCAGTCATGAGTAACTCAACAGATGGCTAGAACTTGAGCTTATACAGAATCTTAACAAAAGAACATTACATTTTTAGAGAAGTGACAAGGCAAAGGAAAAGGTTTTGAGTTTCTAGGGCAAATTTCTTTGCCAAATCTCCAAATGCTGCCTGGTCGATCACATCATTTTGCCTTTGAAGAACTTCTGCAGAAATGCACCTTCCTATTATTTGAGGCCCTGACATAGGTCTCACTGACCCGAGGGGCTGCTGCAGAGGAACCATTTTCACATTGTTGTAAAACACTGTTCAGACTTCTCCTTCTCTGTGCAAAATCCTACCAGAGCTAGAAAAGGCTTGATTTCACCTAAGAAGTGCCTGTGCTCTCTTCTGTTGAGAGTTACTCAGCCGTTTGGTTGCTTTTTTTCCCCCTTTACTACCAACTTCTGTCTTAAGTCATTTCTAAAACTGATACTTTCTGGAAATGGGCAAGTGTACAAATTTGTGCCAATATAAATGTACAAATACGTGCCAATATAAAAAGGTGTTAAGTCAATTCAATTCAGAGAATACCTTAGGGAGGATTGCTCACCTGCATCAGACTTTGAAAAAGCAGATAAAAGGAGGGAAGGTATTTGTGCTGTTAGTACATGTGTTAGTCACTCAGTCGTGTCCACCTCCTTACAATCCCATGGGCTGTAGCTCGCCAGGCTCCTCTTTCCATGGAATTCTCCAGGCAAGAATACTGGAGTGGGTAGTCTTTCTGTTCCCCAGGGGATCTTCCTGACCTGGGGATGGAACCCAGGTCTCCCTCATTGCAGGCAAATTCTTTACCATCTTAACCACCAGGGAAGCTGTTAGCATACAGACAGCAAATAGGTGAAACATGCTTGTGCGTGCCTGCTCAGTCATGTCTGACTCTCCGTGACCCCACGGACTGAAACCTGCCAGGCTCCTCTGTCCATGGGATCTCCCAGGCAAGAACACTGAAGTCAGTTATTTCTTCCTCCAAGGATCTTCCGGACAAAGGGACTGAACCCACACCTCCGGCACTGGCAGGCAGATTCTTCACCACTGTGCCACCACAGAAACCCAAAATATGCTTAGTGAAGTTTAAATGCATTAGGCTGCTCAGTTCTGCTATATGCTTGTTTTGTAGCAAGCAGATTTGTTCAAATGCAATTAATATTGATATATCAGGGAACAATCTGAATACAAAGTCTGCATCGGATTTGCGCAGTTTCATCAGCAAGAAGTCCTAAGTGAATGCAGGAAACTGCACTCTGCTAAAGCAAGCGGTACAGAAATTCAAAAAATGTACACATTGAACACCCACCAGTGGCCTACAGTTCACTGCATATTTAATGAGTTACACACCCCAACGTCTCCAGCTACGACTCACCCATCCAGATGATCCTTCCTCCACCACTTGACAGTAACTCACAAGCTTCAGTCTTTCTGACAACCACTTCTGACAGCAAAGTTTAGAACTTTGGAAAGGTAAAGTGCCATAGTTCTTATGTACTTCTGTATTTATCATTTAAGGAGTGTGAAACCATGCTAACATTAGTTTCCTATCTTTTTTTAAAGGTACCACTGATAAAGTTTTTGAGCGTTTTGCTCCTAGAACCTTTGCGCCACAAGCTCTCTGGTTTTTACTGCATGACTTCATACAGTCTGGTGGTGTGGGGAATGCCTCTGTCACTTTGGGCAGAGCTGACTATTCCTTGAGTCTAAAGTGTGGGGGAAGGAGGACAGTCTGTATTCAGAAACTGCTGTTCTTTAGCTGATGTTGTCCCACATCCACTGTGTATTTTATTCCTGTCATTCCACTCTGTAACCCAAACCACCCAGGTTAGAGGCTCTCGTCATTCAAATATCTAAACACCATATACTCTGAACTTTCTTGGACAAATTAGAATAAGAGGGTATAAATTCTCTTTCAACCTACCAAGTATGCCCATCTTTCCCCCCCTTAAGTCTTCTCTACCAAAAGCTGTTTCACCTCCCTTCACATGGAATTTAAAACCAAGACTCACTTAATTTTGGCACTTGTTTACTTGACTGTATGTTCTAGGAGTGTCAAGGTTTCACGTCCGATTATAATTATTCAATGACACCAAACATCTGTGTTTTGGCCAGATGCTTTTAGTAAGAGATATCAGTAAATATTCGAGGGCAACAATTTCAGCAAAGTAGTAAAGGCAGCGTGAAAGAACCCAAGATCAGATGTTCTGACAACACGTGCAGCTCCATGAGCCAACTGCATTTATATGCATCGTGCACGTGTCACTATTAGACAGCAAACAAGGTCAAACCGCTGTCAGTGACAATAAGCTTCCAAACTTCTAGTCAATTATCTGGTTAATAACAAAAGACAAGGCTATGACATCATTATGGCTAGAATTAATTTACACAGATCTGCTTCCTGTTAATCGAATACATCTTTAAAAGCACTTAATTATTTTTCACCTAGAAAGCCAACACTCAGCTTTGTTAGACGAAAAGCAACCTTGCTGAATTCAACATGAGAGGCTGTCAGGCTGCTCTAAGACATGAGGGACAAGTCTTCACAGGGCACAGTGCTGCAATACAGGAGCTGCCGCCACATCCACAGCAAACAGATGCGCAAGATGATGGATAGCACAACACATTCGAACAGTTTCTGAAGACAAAGAAGTTGTCAGCGAACAGGGGTGTAAACAGACAGACTCTGGCTAAGGAAACATCACAGTGCTTTCTGTCAAAATGACATACAGGACTAGTAATATTAACATATGCAGTACAGGACAGTAGTTAAGGGCATGGTCTTTGGTAAAAGCTCCAAAATATGCCAACCATGTGACTTATAGGAAAGTTACTAACTGCTGGTTCCTCACCAGTACAAGGAGATAATGTAGCCACATTTGGGACTATGAAGCTCAAATGAGATTATGTATATAAAAGCATAAATTGGAAAGTGATATAATTTTTAATGTTTTAATATATAAACACATAAAATAAGGTTTAAGATTTAAAACTCTAAAAAGCTTGATTTTATAACTTAGTAACCAAATAGCCTTTTTCTGGGCTACCTATGAGCCTACATTTTTAAACTGTATTGTGTGATACAATTATACACGTTTTTAAAAAACAACACAATGGGCTATGTGGAAGGCACAACAAAACAGAAAAAAAAATGTTAACTAAATAAGTTTAACTATAAAATTTCAAACCAGAGTTTTTGTCAAGATGATCTTAATCACTACATTTGAGAATTTAATGAGCCTCCATTTTAGGATTAAAAAAAAAGTCAGATGGCAAAAGTTTAATTTTCTCCGCCTTTTTAGAGTGTTATACTCTTGATTAGATGACCTTTACATATGAAAAATGAAATACTGGATTTTGTATATAATCTTGACTTGTGGTCCATCACGAGGTGAACTAGTGCCAACTCCAGTTCTGATCCATCGTCACTTATGATTTCCAGTATCAATCCTAAGCCGGTTCCTTCGCTCACAGCCTGCATGTTTTAGTGTAACGAGGGCTCATTACAGTCCTCCGACTGACAGGCCCTGAGACGCGGGCCCCTCAGCCAGGAGGCGCTCAGGCAGCAGCAGTGCCAACAGCCCACCGTACTCCCTTCAAGAGGACTTGGGGCTTCCACACTCACGCTCACTCCACGCCGGATTTCTTTGTTTACCTAAAGTCGTGAAAAGGTGAGAGCCACAGCTCCATTTAAACTAACGCACGTAAGAACTGCTGGTGAATTATTTATGGAACTGAAATCCTCCTAGCACAGGAACAAGTCAAGAGGAATGGCACGCCAGACATCAGCAATGTTCATGGTCCTCAAGCACACAGGACGTCGGCTGATTACCAGGTGGAGCAGACAGCCTGAGTCGTTTTGCTTTGCTTTGCTGTCTGGCCAGCGTCAATTGCGTTCTTTCAATAACAGGTGAGAGATGGTTCTCACTCCCACTGGCTGTGGTCCTGGAAGGACCACAAATCAAGGGTGCATTTCCTACATGGACTGGAGGGTGACACTCACCAAACCTGGAGTGACAGCTCTCTTCCTGGAATCTAAAACTTGTGCAGAGATACTAACAGCTTCTGGATCTGATAGAACATTAAAGAATTTTCCAGATCTACCCAAGCCTACTCTGGAGAAGCAAACGGCAACCCGCTCCAGTATTCTTGCCTGGAGAATCCCATGGACAGAGGAGCCTGGTGGGCTATAGTCCACGGGGTTGCAGAGTCAGACACGACTGAGAGACTTCATCTCACTTCACCCAAGTCTACTCAAGCCTCAAGCACTTACCTGGCTGCTGTCCTGTGGTTTTGGCTTTTCTGTAGATTTTCTGAGCTTTTTATATATTTCCATTAATCTCTTGTTCTCGAGTAAGCTGGGCTTCCCTTGTGGCTCAGCAGGTAAAGAATCTGCCTGCAATGTGGGAGATCTGGGTTTGACCCAGGGGTTGGAAACATCCCCTGGAGAAGAGAATGGCTACCCTCTTCAGTATTCTGACCTGGAGAATTCCATGGACTGTATAGTCCATGGGGTCACTAAGAGTTGAACACGACTGAGCAACTTTCACTTTCTTGAACAAGTTATCAAGGCAACTTAGTTAACTTCTGTTTTCACAGTCGAAGAGCCCTACCCAGATATTAGGGCATTTGCCAAGGGCGAGCAGCAGATCGTAGTATCTTTCAAGCATCACCAACTCTCATTTTTTATTGAGTCCATGCAACACTCTAGCTGACAGGAGAACCACAACCTGGAGGGTATATAAGCAGCATCCCAAAGGTTGGCCGTACACAAGCTACCCCCAAAGAAAGAGGTGTGCACAGAGCTGAGGAGGTGAGCACAACAGCAGCTTCTGCATACACAGGCAAAGCCTTCTCAGTGCCATACACTTGGTGCATAAATTTGGACACTAAATGAAGAATGTTATTTCAAAAGAAAGAACTGATTGTCTTCAATGTGGCTTCTACTTATACAAAATTGATGGCTTTTCAGGAAAACTTCTAAGTACTGAAGTGATATACTCCCTTTGTTCTGCACTGAAAGTAATACTAGTCTATGCACCTAATAAAATGTTATCAGTTGATAGAAACTTCTGGCTAGAGCTTTACGACAATGAATTATTCAGATTCATAGGAGGAAGGGAGGGACAAAGGAGTGGAGGAAGAGAGAGAGGGAAGGAAAAGGGGGGTAAGAGACTTAAATTTCATAGCCTTCAGAAAGGAACACAGAGGTATCCTGCATGCTTTTCTGTGGAAAGGTTTAACCCTCCTTTCCACCACAATGCACTTCATTAACAGACCTAAATATCCACATTTCTCTAATCGTGAACCCAGAGAAGAAAACCAATGAACACGAATACCTGGCTGCTGTCCTGTGGTTTTGGCTTTTCTGTAGATTTTCTGAGCTTTTTATATATTTCCATTAATCTCCTGTTCTCGAGTAAGCTGGGCTTCCCTTGTGGCTCAGCAGGTAAAGAATCTGCCTGCAATGTGGGAGATCTGGGTTTGACCCAGGGGTTGGAAACATCCCCTGGAGAAGAGAATGGCTACCCTCTTCAGTATTCTGACCTGGAGAATTCCATGGACTGTATAGTCCATGGGGTCACTAAGAGTTGAACACGACTGAGCAACTTTCACTTTCTTGAACAAGTTATCAAGGCAACTTAGTTAACTTCTGTTTTCACAGTCGAAGAGCCCTACCCAGATATTAGGGCATTTGCCAAGGGCGAGCAGCAGATCGTAGTATCTTTCAAGCATCACCAACTCTCATTTTTTATTGAGTCCATGCAACACTCTAGCTGACAGGAGAACCACAACCTGGAGGGTATATAAGCAGCATCCCAAAGGTTGGCCGTACACAAGCTACCCCCAAAGAAAGAGGTGTGCACAGAGCTGAGGAGGTGAGCACAACAGCAGCTTCTGCATACACAGGCAAAGCCTTCTCAGTGCCATACACTTGGTGCATAAATTTGGACACTAAATGAAGAATGTTATTTCAAAAGAAAGAACTGATTGTCTTCAATGTGGCTTCTACTTATACAAAATTGATGGCTTTTCAGGAAAACTTCTAAGTACTGAAGTGATATACTCCCTTTGTTCTGCACTGAAAGTAATACTAGTCTATGCACCTAATAAAATGTTATCAGTTGATAGAAACTTCTGGCTAGAGCTTTACAATGAATTATTCAGATTCATAGGAGGAAGGGAGGAACAAAGGAGTGGAGGAAGAGAGAGAGGGAAGGAAAAGGGGGGTAAGAGACTTAAATTTCATAGCCTTCAGAAAGGAACACAGAGGTATCCTGCATGCTTTTCTGTGGAAAGGTTTAACCCTCCTTTCCACCACAATGCACTTCATTAACAGACCTAAATATCCACATTTCTCTAATCGTGAACCCAGAGAAGAAAACCAATGAACACGAAACTACAGCATTAAAAGCACTAAGCATGTAAGTCAATATATCTTCATCTATATCCCATCATTTAAGAAATACCTAAGCATCTACTAAAAGACAAGCACTGTCCTTACAGACAACCACAGTCTTGAGAGAGAAACAGACAAACAGCAACATTACAGTGTGATAAAGAACTGTTAACAGGTCTTCAAATAAAGATGCATTAAGTGTTTGGAAAATAGCAAAGTTAAGTTTTAAAATTCAGTATGGGATGTGGACTTTTCTATGGCTCTGTAAGGAATCTGCCTGCAATGCAGGAGACACCAGTTCAATCCCTGGTTTGGAAAGATGCCCTGGAGAAGACAGTGGCTACCCATTCCAGTATTCTTACCTGGGAAATCTCATGGACAGAGGAGCCTGCAGGCTACAATCCTCAATCCATGGAGTCGCAAAGAGTCAGACACAACTGAGCAACTAACACGTTATGGGGTATGGGAGGAAAGAAAGAAAGTAAGTCCTGGAGCAAGTATCATCCTGTGGGCAACGCAGAGGGAGATGAAATGTCCAGGACACTCAGAGTCAAAGCAGGGAACCATTCCACAAAAAGAAATGGATGAAATTTTAAGTCATCATTTGGTGGATGTAACAGCTACAGAGTGAATGTTTAGAAAGCAAAAAGGTCCCTTATTAATACAAAATGAACAGTCCTTGGAAAGAGAAAGACCTGAAGACTCTGGCGTGTAGGAACTTCTACTGCCTGGGTAGCAGGCACAATGTTTATTCCTACATCTGTTCAAAGTCAGCATCACAATTGATTCATTACAATATACATCACTGCAATGTCTTGTATTTGTAACATAAAAAATGGTAGCAAAATTTCCTTCACAGTGTTGCCCAAGAGACTTTGCCCATGGGAAACACACACACACACACAGCCTTATATATTATTTATATAAAACTGAAGTCATTGTCATCTGTATCTAAATTTCATTCATAACTATCCTGATATTGTGACTCTGGATTTAAAAAATGTATAACCAACTGAACACCATCGAGAAACAGCCATTGGTGCAGTAACAACATTCCTGGGGTTAAAGCCAGATTTGGGGTCAAATCTAGATGCTTACTAGTATGTGGCTTTGGGCAGATTGCATAATCAATCCTGCTGAGCTTCAGTTTCTTTATCCATGGATGATGAAAATTCTACTTACTTTCTGGCGTCATTAGGAAGAAATCCAATAGCCTGTCCTGTAAAAGCACATAGCACATCCCCAAAGTTTGTTTTCCACTCTCCCTTCCTCTCCATAAAGTAATGGGCCTTCTGCCCCCACGGAACTAGACTTTATTGCTTTATAATTATGATATCCATGTAACAATGTCCAAAAGAGGAGGTGGCAAATAACACCAACATGCAAACCTGAATGCACACATTGTTAGCTGGCTACCAGCTAGATCCCCAAGGGCTCTTGCACACTATCTATTGCTTCCCAGAAATTTGATACATTTTCTCTTCTGAATACAGCCAAAATTATCCACGGGCTTTGAAATATCACCATCATGATGTTGCACAGAGCAGCTGGTTGATTGAAAGTGACTCCCCCTCCCCCACACCCCAGCTGTCACCAGGAAACCCTCCTCGTTGTGTGAAAAAGGACAATGTGATAATACTACTACTGCTATTAATAACAATCTAACAAATACTTAGCATTTGAGATTATTTTTCTTATGAAAGCTCACTCTTAACTGGAAATTAACTCTTTAAGAAAAACCTTTTACCCTATAAATGCAGACCAGCTGTTTTCATACAACAGAAAACCAAAGGACAGTAAACACAAGTAATGTATTTCCACTGACTCCTTTCTTTTCCTTGAGTCACTTATAACGCTAAACAACAGCCAGTTAAAAATTAAATAGTTTTAAATGTGTTAACAGATGTCACAAGCTTAGTGATCATAAAAAAAAAAAAAACCTCAGATAGTTTCTTAAAAAATGTGCCTAGATTCCTATTTTTGTATTAATCACGCTGAAGGTTGGATTTTTCTTTTCCAATAGCCACTCATTTCTCTGCAAGAGAAGCAAATGTATGGAGTGTTTGACATCGCTGAAAACGCTGGAAGTTGTTTTTAGAACATGTTTGTGAATCCCACTCAGGAATTCTCAGCGCCCAGACTTCTTGGGTACAGTACAGCTCATCTCCTGACGATTTCCACACCAAGATGAGGAGTTTCACACCTTCTGACTCAGCCTCCATGGAGGGTCACTGCAGGAGGTTCAGGATAAGCCCTTCAAAGCCTCTCAGCTCCTGAGCTTTACAAGATGCTGCTAAACAGTTTCCCCTGCTACAAAAATCTGAGGTCCCCTGCTTAGATGACTGACTGGAACTGCAGCACAAAAGGTGATTTTTTTAAGGCACTTCTATCTCTGTAATGGCTTTTAAAAGAATTTTTACAAGTACATATATAATGTATGGATTATCTGTCCCCACTCCCACATTATCATACATTAAACAAAATTACGACCTAGTAATGAAACCTTCTGTGCTCACATATTCATATGTAATATACACAGAAATATGAGAGATTTTTGGTATTTTAAAAAATGGAACACAAAACTTTTCACTTTGCTATCATTAAGCATCCATATTCCAAAATAATGATTTCAGAGCTAACAGCATTTTCTTATTCTCTGGCGCACGTATTCAGTGAAGTCTCATCTCCTGCGACAAGTGCCCCTTCCTCTAGCCATCGCTGCTAAGTGAAGATACTTAAATATTAACCCCCAATCCTGACCTTGTCCTTTCAGTACACACACAAAACAATGAAGCAAAGTTGCTCGGTTACAGTGATAGACCTGAAAATGGTGTTCTTCCACTGGGTTTAGAGTTGTAACTTGCTCCAAGTGTTTGCTTTCTCTCCTACATAATGTGAAAGCTTTGACTCCTCAGCATTTTGCTTTAAAAAAGAAAAAAGCAGTCTGTTAGGTAATTAACAGAATCACCTCATTTATAAAAATATTATGAGGCAATAAATGAGATCAAGCTAGATTTGAGGCGATAACTACCTTTTCTCCCTTGTCCAAAGTTTACCAGTTACCTGAGCCTCTCAGTGTAACAGACGTGTTTTGCACTTGATTTTATTTTATTCAGTGTCCTAAGGTAGTGCACACCATGACTCCTACTCTATAGGAGGCGAAATTACTGGGAAGATATTAACTTGTCTATGCAACATGATCAGTACGTAACAAGAAGTGGGGTTCAAAGCGGATCTGCCTCTCAGACACAGAGGACAAGAAAAATGGGCCTTTGTGAAAAGTGAGCACTTCATGGTGGGACAGTGTTTAGTAGCAACATTAACAAAATTGCTTATAGGAGCTGAAATCTATGCTGATTCCTATTTATCTCAAAACTCACCACAATACCCAGGAACCACAGTGCAGACCAAGGAGCAGAAGACTAATCAAAGTGACGTGTAGTCTCAGCGACAGTGAGTCTAGGCTTTAGGGCAGCTGCTTCAAGTCCTGAGTATTTCTCAATATACCCCCAACACCGACACCCTGAAAAGGGAAGGAGAAAGTTGTAAGCAAACACTGCAACTGACGTTTGGTCAAAACAGTGGATGGAGGGCATATCTTAATTCCTGTGATGCTTCCAGAAAACAGAGATAAGTGGATAGGATGAGGCCTTCTCTGCTAATATTGTAGAGCTGTAGGACACGTGGGAAAAAAAGATAAGGAGAGAAACATCTTCAGTCTTGCCTGTTTCCAAGTCACTGCTCTGTCATACTTCTCAACTCTAAGGCTGAGGCTAGTCTATGGTCAGTTACCCACTTTACCTTTTTTTAACAACTTCTGGGTCAAAAGAAGGTACAGTTATGTGGGAAAGACCAAAAGGCCAAAGAATTAAAAACTGCTGTTTAACAAAATTACTAATGTGGCTCTTAAAAACACCACAACATAGGTATTAACTCAATATCCTACACTGGACAATCTCAACTGTATACAACACAGTGAGAATCCATAAACAAAATGCCCTCTAAGCAGCAGCAGAGGCATAATATTCATGCACTACAACTCACATCTGAGGTTATTGATATTTCTCCCACAATCTTGATTCCAGCTTGTGTTTCTTCCACTCCAGCGTTTCTCATGATGTACTCTGCATATAAGTTAAATAAGCAGGGTGACAATATACAGCCTTGACGTACTCCTTTTCCTATTTGGAACCAGTCTGTTGTTCCATGTCCAGTTCTAACTGTTGCTTCCTGACCTGCATACAGATTTCTTCTTCGGAAGGAATGATGCTAAAGCTGAAACTCCAGTACTTTGGCCACCTCATGCGAAGAGTTGACTCATTGGAAAAGACTCTGATGGTGGGAGGAATTGGGGGCAGGAGGAGAAAGGGACGACCGAGGATGAGATGGCTGGATGGCATCATGGACTCGATGGACCCGAGTCTGAGTGAACTCCGGGAGATGGTGATGGACAGGGAGGCCTGGCGTGCAGCAATTCATGGGGTCGCAGAGTCGGACACGACTGAGCGACTAAACTGAACAACTCACATGTAAATCAAAGAAGAATTCTTCTAGCACAATCTATGTACTTATTTTAGGCAAATTACTTAACATCTCATTCTAACAAATTACTTAATAACATCTCATCTGTGTTAAAACATTTTTCCTGAATTTTTACATAGAATACCCACAGCCCTGTGAAGTTATCTGTAACTAGTCCAAGGTCCTACATCCAGGAAAGGCTTCACCTGGATTCAAATTCCATTCTGTGACTCAACAATGGCTGGCTGCTCATTATCACTCCCGCCAGCGTTTCTCAAACTGTAGCACCCAGGTGTCCTGGGATCAACTGGCAATCTCCTTAAAACAGATTTCTGACTCATGGAGTTTGGGGTAAGAGTCTTCACGTCGCAGTTCCAACAAGTTCCCAGGTGTTGTTGATGCCGGTAATCCTGAGATAACTTTGGAACGCAATGCACTGCATTCTCCTAAGATGACTTGTTTTCCCAACCCTTGCCACACCAGCAGCAAATTAGTAGAAGCTTTAGATTTAAGTTACTAGAACCAGAAAAGTATGTCATATGAGACATCAGACAGATTTTTAAGAACCAATTCCAAAGGACAACAACAACAAAACACACACACACACACACAAAAGCCGCAAAGTCCAGCTGTCACTGCAAAAGGGCCTACCCATCTCGATGACTCAGTCATGACTACGCAATAATTTATTGTGCTGGTAACCCTGAGTCTTCAAGAGAGCTTATGCTTGGTTTAGAAAAACATACACGCATAGGATCCGTTTTTGAATAGGTTTATAAGGGCTGGACATAAAAGAGTTGTGTACACTTAGTTTACTTCCTGTCCCCTATTAAGGGAAATACCCAGGTTAGGATTGTGTTTGCCATACGCAGGTGCAGAGAAAGAGTTCCTCTTTACAAGAGAAACTGAAACCACAAGCCACTGCTGATGCAACATCACTTTAAACTTCCCGCTTTCATAAGGGATCCTTTAACCATCCCCTCTCCCCGAAACCAATGGTCTCATCCTCCCAGCGCCTGCCTCTGCCCGTCCTTCCCGGTGCTATCGGTCTCAAGCAGATACGTAGGGTGAAGACGGTTAGACCCCCAGACAGAGTTGCTCCGGGAAATCCCCATTCTCGGGCCGGCCGAGAGATCCCTGGATGCGGAGGCTGGGCCTCCAATCCCGCCCCAGCTCGGGTCTCAAGGAAGCGCCAACGGCCGCCCGCAGCCCTAGCCCGCAGCCGCCAGCGCCCGCGGCCCCGACTGAACTACCGGAGCGGCGACGAACAGACGCGGAAACTCACGCTCTCTTACGGCCCGCCTGCGTCCCCACGTCTTCGCGAGCAAATACGTCATCACGCACGGGCGCCGGCTCCCGGACGCTCCAGGTCCCAGCGGCCTGGGGGCGGGGAGAGTGGTTGACTTTGCGACGCCGCTCCTCGGCCTTAGCACAGCGGGCCGGCCACGGCGCGTGCTCGCTGGACCGCGAGCGTTGTAGGTGGTTTGGAGGACGTTCCTAGGACGCAACAGGGAAAGGGCTGCGGCCGAGCATAGTATGCAGGGTTTGTACCTTCCACTCGTCTTCCAAGCTTCGTGTGACACCTAGATAGTAATATTCCTTCTGCCATAAGAAACTGTTGGCTGCCTGTCATGCGTAAAGCAAGTGAATGGCCTGCATTCGAGTACCTGGACGTGGCATGGAGTAGGCCCGATCGGGGCTGAGAAACTGCCCTTCCCAGCGGAGTCCTCCCACGGGCCCAGGACCTGCTGCGTGGAAGAGTAACACACGTGGACTGGATGGCAGAGGAGACACCTGTTCATGAGTTATCAGACGTCAAAGAGTAGCCCACCAACTATCTCAGGGCGGAACCCGCGGTTACAAAGCAAGCTAGCAAAACACTCCTTAGAGCTTCCGTTTGAGGCTACATTTCGAAGTTCATTTGCCATTTTAAGGCTTTAGGTGTTAAGTAATTTTTGTGAATGTATCATTTGATGCTATTTTGATTATGGATCCATTTCTGCCCTGTTCGGTTGTAGGAGTCAGGTTAAGTTAAATGCTGTATTTTATACAATATAATAGCTAAGGGGACGATAACGTGTTTTCCAAGGAAGAAACCAAGAGCAGGTGGTTATATGTTGCCCTATATTTATTGGAAGTTGTAGCAGCTGTGTTTAGATAGTCTACTTTAAAACTGCCTAAATCAGAAGCCTTTTGATTATCGTTTGTTATTATGTATTGCAAGAATGCTTCATGGAAATGTTTATTTTGGAGTTTTGAATTTAAATGAAGATTTAGTCACGTGCAGGGTGTATAACAGACTTTCAAGTGATAAAGAAGAATCTTGGCAATTTGCAAGTATGTTCCTTGAGCTTTGCAAGTTATTCCTTTCTTCTGAAAACAATATACTGATTAGAAAGTTTGGCTGACAAGGAGAAGCTGCGTTTCTCCAAATAGAAATTCAGCTGAAGGGTGAAGGTGAATTGCCAGTAGGAATATTTTTGTATCAGTTCAGTTGCTTAGTGGTGTCCGACTCTTTGTAACCCCATGGACTGAAGGACGCCAGGCTTCCCTGTCCATCACCAACTCTCCAAGCTTGCTCAAACTCATGTCCATTGAGTGGGTGATGCCATCCAAGCATTTCATCCTGTTGTCCCATTCTTATTTCCTTAGAAAAAATAAAGGTAATTTCTCAAAAAGAAAGCATTCCCTTTTATTCCTGATCCACGATCATGAGCATCAATTTAGTTAATACTAATCCTTAGCTTCCATTCTCTACCCTTGTTTGCACCTTTCTATAATTGCACAATTTTTATTGTCCTTTTCTTACATATCAAATACATAGGTGATTTTAAGGAAGCCACAAATCAAAGAGGCTCAATGCAATAATCTCATAAAAATGTCATTATATATGGGGGTTAGAAGTATACTTAGGCAATTATATTCAATTCCAAGTATTATCAATGAATAATTTCATAGCCACTTAAGAGTACAGAAAAAGTCTAGCTTTTTAAAAAATGACCTTTTTTTGTCCTATAGGAGTCATTGAGCAGACAGAAATTTTTTAAAGCCCATTGACATCAACATGTATCAAACTCAGACCCTATTTAAATTGACAAACAGATCACTTGGATAATAATTGTAATATCTTTAACATTACCATATGTGGCAGTCAGCAAGATCTTTTTTCTGAGGCAAGGTTTCAAAATATCAAAGAATCAATACTTGAAAAGGTCGTTTAGCACAAGTTATACAATTATAAATTACCTTGTAAGATAATGATTCCTAAAGTTCAAGTGTACTCATATCTTAATTATGAGATAAGCAGTATTATGCACATTATGAATAATATCAGAGACCTTTGTAATGGTCTGGACAATTTTTTTAATATTTATTTATTTGGCTGTACTGGGACTTAGTTGCAGCCTGCAGGGTCTTCGACCTTTGTTGTGGCATGCAAAGTCTTAGTTGCAACATGTGGGACCTGGTTCCCTGACAAGGTGTTGGACCTGGGCCCCCTGCAATGGGAGCATGGAGTCTTAACCACTGGACCACTAGGGAATTCCCAATTTTTTTTATAGAAGTTTCTCATTAGAGCAGTAATTTCTAGGATTAAGCCATCTGACTTAAATGAGTGTTCCTAAAATGTGATTCTTGAATACAGAGACGTTGTGGTAACAGTCTTTGTACAGTTCATAAGTCTAGGATTGGAACTGCAGGAAGGCAGGTGTCATTCTCAGGTTTCAAAACCTGGACTGAAGGTGACAAAACACCAGACAACAGCACTGTTAGCAAATAACACAACTGGGTTATTTTGTTTAAAGAGGAACTTGTGTGTTACCTGATTGCTTTTAATGGATCAAGTATTTATTACACCCAGCACTGCAGGGAAAGGTGTGTGAAACTCATCAAAGAATTTATAGCTTAATTATTGTGAAACTTGAAAATTAAGAACAACTTTAAGTACAAAATTGCATCATGTATTATGACAAAAAGACTAACAACAATACTTAAGAGTGATAGGCCCTGCAAATGGCAACCATAGGAGATTTGCAGTGCCAATAATAATGACAGACAAAACGACTTTAAGACAAGTATTTCTAGAAACAGACATTTCATAATAAAATGGTCAGTGCACCAAGAAACTGTAACAATTAGAAATGTACACACACCCAAAACAGTCCTAAATACGTGAAGCAAATATTGGTGTGAATGTAGAAATAGACAATAACTTGATAATGTAATATCATAGTCTCAATAATGGGTAGATCAACTAGACAGGTAACCACTAAGGCTACAGAAGCCTTGAACAACACTATCAACCCAACAGGTATCTACAGACCTCTGAACGTAGTGACAACAGTTTATGTTCTTTTAAAGTATATTCTCCAGGCCACAAAAACAATGGGGTACACACATATAAACACTACTAGAATTAATAAATGAGTTTAGCACAGTCTTTGAATACAAGATCAACAGTTTTTAAAATATATCTTTAATACAAGTTAAAAGTACAAAAATAAGATAATTTCTGTCAATGAAAGAATACATGCAGCCTAAAAGTTGAGTTAGGTTTATTACATGGGATTCATGAGGACTTCAAGCCCAGGAGACGTCATCTCAGGTGACCCCAAGAGAACTGTTTTGCAGGAGGCTGGGGGAGGAGTCAGGCTATATAGAAGTTTTGCAGCAAGGGGCAGGTAATCTGATTATTAAAAGGTCATTGTTAATTAAGGAAAACCAGATATAGTGCGTTAAGGGATTTAGCGCTCTTTTATGTATGGGAAGATGTAAGCATCCAAGCTTACTAAAATCGTTTCTTTCATATGCATCTCACCTGTTCGTTGTTCAGTTGCCAAGTTGTGTCAGACTCTACACGACCCCTTGGACTGCACCACGCTAAGCTTCCCTGTCCCTCACCATGTCCTGGAGTTTGCCCAAGTTCATGTGCGTTGTGTCGGTGATGCGATCCAACCATCTTATCCTCTGTCATCTCCTTCTCCTCCTGCCTTCAATCTTTCCCAGCATCAGGATCTTTTCAGATGAGTCGGTTCTTCACATCAGGCAGCCAAAGTATTGGAGTTTCAGCTTCAGCTTCAGTCCTTCCAGTGAATATTCAGGACTGATTCCCTTTACGATTGACTGGTTGGATCTCCTTGCAGTCCAAGGAACTCTGAAGAGTCTTCTCCAACACCACAGTTCAATAGCATTAATTCTTTGGCACTCAGCTTTCTTTATAGTCCAACTCTCATATTTCAATGAGTATTCAGGGTTGATTTAAGGTTGACTGGTTTGAGCTTCCTGCTGTCCAAGGAACTCTCAGGAGTCTTCTCATTTATCTGGGGCCAAATCCTGCTTTTCAGTTTTCTCTTCCTTAATCCCTCCTTCTCCTTAAGGGGTTGCAGATGTGGCTGATGGCTGCCTCTTCCACTTTCTAACATCCACCCCAACCCCCAGCTCCTCAGAGCTTACCTGAGAAGCAGTTCAGTTCAGTTCAGTCGCTCAGTCATGTCCAACTCTTTGCAACCCCATGGACTGCAGCATGCCAGGCTTCCCTGTCCAGCACCAGCTCCTGGAATTCACTCAAACTCATGCCCATTGTGTCAGTGATGCCATCCAACCATCTCATCCTCTGCCATCCCTTTCTCCTCCTGCCTTCCATCTTTCCCAGCATCAGGATCTTTTCAGATGAGTCGGTTCTTCACATCAGGCAGCCAAAGTATTGGAGTTTCAGCTTCAGCTTCAGTCCTTCCAGTGAATATTCAGGACTGATTCCCTTTACGATTGACTGGTTGGATCTCCTTGCAGTCCAAGGAACTCTGAAGAGTCTTCTCCAACACCACAGTTCAATAGCATTAATTCTTTGGCACTCAGCTTTCTTTATAGTCCAACTCTCATATCCATACATGACTAGTGGAAAAACCATAGCTTTGACTAGATGAACCTTTGTTGGTAAAGTAATGTCTCTGCTTCTTAATATGCTGCCTAGGTTGCACTTGGTGCCTGTCTAATAACCAATATTGTTTCCTGGGCTAAGAAATTTGTATTTGAAAGGCTGGAATCCCTCCTGGCTGTGACATCCTTCTTTACCTATAAGGCAAGAAATATTTCATTTCACATTTCATTACAAGTAGCATCACAAAGAATAAAATGCTTGGAAATAAATCTAACAAAAGAGATGAAGACTCATACACTGAAAACAACTTAAAATGGCTGAGAGAAATAGATATTCCATACTTATGGACCCAAATTGTAATACTGTTAAGATGGCAGTTCTAAATTGATAATAGAATCAACATAATCTCTCAAATTCTTAGGATTTTTTGGATAGAAACTGGACAAGCTGATTTTTATAATATAGAATAAAACATCTATAATAGCCAAAACAACTTTGAAAAAGAACAAAATTAGAGGAATGATACTACTCAAAATGTACTCTAAAGTAACTGTTGCAGGGACAATCCAATGCTGACTCCATGGTGGAACTGTTTCTTTGACTTGCTTTTGTTATTATATATATGTATGTTAGTTGCTCAGTCTTGGCTGACTCTTTGTGACCCCGTGGACTGTAGCCTGTCAGGCTTCTCTGTTCATGGAATTTTCCAGGCAAGAATATTGGAGCAGGTTGCCATTTCCTTCTTCAGGGGATCTTCCCAACCCAGGGATAGAACCCAAGTCTCCCACATAACAGGCAGATTCTTTACCATCTGAGCCACCATGGAAGCCGAATCATACATAATGGCCTACCTTAGAGAATCCTGTCTCTCTGCCTGACTGTTAAACTAGAGTGACTTTGTCTAGAACCCTATCCTCTTACTTAGGTCAATTCAGTTCAGTTCAGTCACTCAGTAGCTCAGTAGTGTCTGACTCTGCAACCCCATGGACTTCAGAACCCTATCCACCTTAGGTGGCAGAAAGGAAGAAATTAACACATCCCACTGCCTGAGGCTTGCCATTCTAGGAGATATTTGCAAGATTAATGTCCTCTTTACCTTGTTGCCTCACCTCCTCCCATCTCTGATTTATAAAAGAACCTGGCATCCAGACCCAGATAAGATGGTTACTTTGAGACATCTGTCTGCCACCTTCTTGATAAGCCAGTTTTCCAAATAAAGTTATACTTCTTGCCTTAACACCTCATCTCTCAGATTCACTAGCCTGTCGAGCAGGGAGCAGATTAAGCTTGGACTCGATAACATTACAAACATCAAGACAGGTTATTATCGGTGTAGAAATAGGCATAGGGATCAATGGAATGGAATTTAAACTTCTAAATTTAAATTTAAATTTTAAAACCAAATTTTTTGTTGGTTTTCAACAAATTGCCAAGGCAAAGGATAGCCTTTTAAGCAAATAATGCTAGGAAGATTGGATATTTATATTAAAAAAGACTATTAATTTGGACTCATGCTTCTGTAAATAGACATGTGAAAATATTGGGGGATGATACAAATGTTTAAAATTGGTTTGTGAAGATGGTTACCGAACTCTGTAGATTTATTAAAAGTCACAAAGACACACTATACACAGATAATGGGTGAACTTTATGGTATATAAATCCTGTTGATACCTCAAAGTTGTTTTTGGATGCCATACTTTAGGATCTTTTAGTCTTGTATTGGAGCAGAGGGGTCTATATACATTTCAGTGAAACCAGATAGAGCTAACTGCTCTAAGTGAAGTTTAGTTAAATTAACTTAAGACTTCAAAGGAAGATCATATTGACTGAAACTATAGAGATAAGTGAATGCTTTGTGGAGTTGATATCTGAGTGGGATTGGACCTACT
This sequence comes from Madoqua kirkii, assembly GCA_006408675.1. NCBI lineage: Eukaryota > Metazoa > Chordata > Mammalia > Artiodactyla > Bovidae > Madoqua > Madoqua kirkii. The sequence goes on from SJYC01062380.1 coordinate 124,633, forward strand.
GATGATAGATGAAAGCTTACAGTGTTCTGCCGGATTCATGGTCTCTGAGGAGAAGATTTAACTCCAGGACCAAAGACAGTCTCCGTCATTGAGAGCTTTGTAGTAGAAATGTTATTAAAGTAATAGTGACAGAAAGAAGCTTCTGACATAGACGTCAGAAGTGGGTAGAAATATTACCCACTTTGCTAGTTTTAAGCAGGGAAATATAGACTTTTCTGCTAGTTGTTGACAATAGAAAAAAAAATACCTCAAGACTGTGAAAATTTTGCCCAGACCCTTTCCCATAACATACATCCTGGGTTGACATCAGCACAAGATTAGCCAGAAGGAACAGGTTAACCCAGAGCTCAAGGTTGTGGAAGTTTTGCGCAGGTCTTCTCCTATAACATAGGTACTGAGCTCAAAAAAAAGCGAGTCCTTGAATGAGAGATACTGCTGCCTTGGAGGCCTATGTGTCTAAGGCAAAAGAATGTGAAAAAGGAAGAACGTTCACCTCCTCCTTAAACGGGCTTTAGGCTTGGACTGCTTATCAATTTGCCTAAATTAACTCTTTCACTGAGATGAATGGAAGAGAATTCCAGCCCCTCCCCCTCCAAAAAAATACCAGTAAAGTGAAAACAGTATTACAAGGGATAAATCATTAGCATGATTTATATTTTGTGTAACATTTGAGCAGGGTGTTATTTTGATCCATAATAAGGAAAGAAAAGAAAAAGTTTATGCTATTATGTCCAGTATTCTTGGTGTATAAAGTGGCTCGGTGATAATCTGCCTGCCAGTGCAAGAGATTTAAGAGATGTAGGTTTGAGCCCTGGGTCGAGATGACCCTCTGGAGGACGAAACGGCAACCCACTCCAGTATTCTTGCTTGGAAAATTCCATGGACAGAGGAGCCTGGTGGGCCACATTCCATGGGGCCACAAAGAGTTGGACACAACGGAGTGACACTAAGCACAAGCAACCTGGGTGCTGATATTAACCCAGGATGTATGTTATGGGAAAGGGTCTGAGCAAAATAATGTATGTACTGGACCAAATGGAATGGGGGAAAAAAATTAGGAGAATAATGGGAAAGTTTAGCTGTAAACTGTGGATGAAAAATACAGAGAATAGTAAATACCCCTGGACAAAAATTAATAATAAGAATGCTATCAACATGCTAATGTTTTAGAAATTCTTACAAAGAAAGATCTTTGAGCCTTTATAAGGAAACGTGTGTTTTAGAACTTCAGTGGTTTCCATTGGTTTAAATGAAGAATATAGAATTCAGAATCTATCATGATTGAGTTCATTCTACAGCCAACAAGAGAAGTCCTGGAAGTAATAGTTATCACTGAAACTGCAAATAGGAGCAATGCACTTGCAACAGACCTGTGATGGTTAATTATCTTGACATTATTATGGTCATTATTATAGCTGCATATCAATTGTCACTAATCGACTCAGTCAGTCTAATGAAGCAAGAATGTAACTGGGAAGCTGTCAGTCAAAGGCTCTCTCTTGGGATCCAGACTCTTGGAAGGATCTAGAGATGGTGAGGCCATACTCATCTCAGCATCTGAAATGGCAGTACCTTCGTGGGCGAGCTGGAGGCTGAGTACTTTTCAAAGCACCCAGAGAAGGGAAGGGTATTTTAGCTAAACAGTCTCAGGATTCCCCGAACTTCAACACAACATTTGACTCTCTACTGCTAAGACCTTCAGATACAGCTTTCATTTTCTTACAACTCAGTATTATTTTAGTAAATTAAAAAATTGTTTTTGTCACTCCTTTAAGATCTTACAAGAACTCACTATTACCATCACTGTGACATCTACCTGACAAGTAAGATAATGCATTTAGACCTCTCTTATGAAAGCTCCTGGGCACAATAAACACTCAGTGCACATGAACTGGTTTTCTAACTACGGCTGCTGCTGCTGCTAAGTCGCTTCAGTCATGTCCGACTCTGTGCGACCCCATAGACGGCAGCCCACCAGGCTCCCCCATCCCCAGGATTCTCCAGGCAAGAACACTGGAGTGGGTTGCCATTTCCTTCTCCAATGCAGGGAAGTGAAAAGTGAAAGTGAAGTCACTGAGTTATGTCCAACTCTCAGCGACCCCATGGACTGCAGCCCACCAGGCTCCTCCATCCATGGGATTCTCCAGGCAAGAGCACTGGAGTGGGGCGCCATCGCCTTACTATTAGCCACTATTTGTTTAATGTCTACTGTGGGCCAGGCACTTCACCTCCATTTTGAAAATGAGGAAACAGAGGATCAGAGAGTCTAAGTAACTTACCAAAGCTCACAAAGCTAGTGGTTAGAGGGATTGATGGTTCAAGCTTTCTTTTTTAAAAAATACTTATTTATTTGGCTGTGTCAGGTCTTAACTGTGGCACGAGGGAGCTTTCCTCGATGTGCATGGCTTAGTAGTTGGAGCAAGCAGGCTTAGTTGCTCCAGCAGCACGTGGTGTCTCAGGTCACTGATGAGGGATCAAACCTGCACCCCATGCATTACAAGGCAGATTCTTATCAACTGGACCACCAGAGAAGTCCCTGGCTCAAGCTTTCTCATACATTATTTCTACTTTTGAATATTAAAATCTAGTACTGCTTGGCACTGGGTATATCATTGTCCACATAAAAGGTAATTTTGTTTTTATTCATGTACATGTTTACATAAAGTTTTCGTTGTTTCTAATTATCTAAACTATAAAAGATAAAATGACAGCTATTTATTATTCATTTCAGAATTATTTTGAATGACTGTGTTTCTTTCAGTTTCCTACATTTTTCTATTTCAGGAAGTTTTTTGTTTTCTATTGAGTGTTTTGGATAAATCTTCCTTAATCATATTTTGACTCATCATGATTATTATCTAAAAATTAAATTGAGTTTACAGATGTCCCATTGTTCTTATGTTTCCAGGATAATAGTAGATATTGTCTGAGAGTTCCTTTTTCTTTCAAATAATAAATCCTAAATAAGCAGTTTATTTTAATAATCGCTCCTTTAACAACATTTTTCTTTTACATCTGCGACTGCCACTTCTGTTTTCATATCAACTAAAATTCTGATGCTTCTATGACTGCAATGAATAATTTCACTCCAAACTGCCATATCACATTTTCCATGTGCCATATGAGATCTCATAGAAGGCTTCCCAAACTACATCTCCTGAAATCTGACAGAATATATCATGATGACTTTATATGTCCTTTATGAAGAAACAATTCAGATAATGAATTCTTAGCAAAGGAAGATCTGCAAATGTTCTTGTTAGGAAAAAATATTCAAAAAGGATTTTGCATCAAGATACGGAAAACGAGACTATGGTAGCAGTTGCAGTAGGTGATTCAGGCTATCGTTCCTGCCAGCCCAGGGTCCATGGTGATTTTAGGACCTTCTTTTAAGGACACACACACAGCTGTATCTCCGCCACTGTTTGCTAATAGTTAAAATCTCTTCAAAAAGTGCCCTTCCATCCGCCATTAGGCATAAGTGTATGTGTGTAGTTGCAACCGACTCCTTGTGATTCTATGGACTGTAGCCCATCAAGCTTCTCTGTCCATGGGATTTCCCAGGCAAGAATACTGGAGTAGGTTTCCATTTTCTCTTCCAGAGGATCTTCCTGACCCAGGGATCGAACCTGTGTCTCCTGCATTGACAGGCGGATTCTTAACTGCAGAGTCTCCTGGGGATGACAAAGGATGAGATGGTTGGATGGCATCATCAACTCGATGGACATGAGTTTGAGGAATTTTATTGAAAGTCAATGAGTCCACCTGTCTCCCAGCTTGTGGCAGTCCTGACTAGAGGGAACAAGAAGCAGAGAAATTGGGATAGAAGACACAGTAGGAAAATTTGCAGAATTATTACTAAGGTTTTGCCCAATTTCCTACAGTAGGACTAGGGAAAACAGAAGCCATGGGCAGAGCAGAAGAGGAGGGAATTTTTGACATCACCTATGATCACAGATAGCTTCACTTTACATAAGCTAGATTTTTCTCTTCCTAACACACCTGACTTCTAACAAAAGCATCTCTTTTCCAGGGAATTTGTTATTCAGTTGATAACTATCTAAGTAAAGGCTGATATTTATCTGAGAATGTTAAATATATTTAAGTGAAGTTTTTTTTATAGCCTACTGTTTATTTTTCTTAAGTTATCAGAATGTCAGTCTTTAAGTGGATGGTATATCACATAAGTTTTCATGCTCCCAATTATGTTTCTAATTTATTTTGAAATAGTTGCAGACATTATAGAAAAGTTGCAAAATAATACAGAGAATTTCTGTATATTTTCAGAATATCCTAAATGTTAACATTTGTTGCTTTTTCTTTCTCTCTCCCTCTCTATGTAGGTTGTATTAAAATTAATATATTAATTGACATACATTATATACATACACACCATTTTGAATCATTTTGTTGTCAAACCCAAGTTTGTATACCTGATGCGTAGTTAGGCCAAACAAACCAAAACTGCAAAGGCTGGAGCAGAGAAAAGTTTATTGCAGGGCCATGCAAGGAACTGAGGGGTGGCTCATACTGAAAACCCCGAACTCGCTAGTGGTTTTCAGGGAATGTGATATTCAGCTCTAGCACTAGCTATGTGGTCTTGTGTAAGCCATTTAAACCCTCCAAAACTCAATTTT